>CM038679.1:600731715-600856101 GCA_021605205.1 Aegilops longissima | reverse complement strand
AAAGGGTGGAAGGCTCGGCCTTATGCAGGTGTTTTGTTCCACTCTTGCCGCCCTAGTTTCCGTCATATCGGTGTTATGTTCCCGGATTTTGCGTCCCTAACTTGGTCGGGTGATTTATAGGACCCCCTTGACAGTTCGCTTTGAATAAGACTTTTCGGCAGCAAGGCCCAACATTGGTTTTACCATTTGCCTCACCTATGCCCTTTTCCCTTGGGTTTCCGGAGCCCAAGGGTCATCTTATTCCCCGGGCCAGTGCTGCGTCGTGAGTGTTGGTCCAACTGTCGACGCCCGGTGTACCGAGGGCAACTACTGGGTTAGCCTCTAGGAAGTTTGGACAATCCGGTGTGCCCGAGACCGAGATATGTGCAGCTCCTATCGAGTTGTCGGCACATCCGGTGCGTTGCTGGTCTTGTTTATTCTTGTCGAGATGTCTTGTAGGCGGGATTCGAGGCGGTCGGGTTTTCGGGAAGGAATATCCCGTTGATCGCGAGGCTTATCATGGGCTAAGTTGGGACACCTGCGGTATTATCTTTCGAAAGCCGTGCCAGCGATTTGTGGCAGATGGGAATTTGTTAATGTCGGTTGTAGAAAACCGAAGTTGATCTCAATTAAAATACACCAACGCGTGTGTAACCGTGATGGTCTCTTCGGCGAGTCCGGAAGTGAACACGATGTTGGAGTTATGTTTGGCGTAAGTAGTTTCAGGATCACTTCTTGATCATAGTTGTTCGACCGTGCTTTGCCTCCTCTTCTCGCTCTCTTTTTGCGTATGTTAGCCACCATATATGCTGATAAACTGCTGCAGCTCCACCTCACTACCTGTCCTACCTTTAAGCTTAAATAGTCTTGATCTCGCGGGTGTGAGATTGCTGAGTCCCGTGACTCCGAGATACTTCAAAACCAGTTTGGGTGCCAATGAAACCGTCAGTGGTGATGCACTGAGCTCAAGGAGGAGCTCGATGAAGATCTTGTTCTTTGTGTTGTTTCGTTTCAGTGATCGATAGTGGAGCCAGTTGGGGACGATCGAGGATCTGTGTAGCATTTGGGGTAGTCTTCTTTTATTTTGGTTCCGTGGTCGGACCTTGATTGTACACTGTATGATGTAATGTTTTACCCATGTATTGTGTGAAGTGGCGATTGTAAGCCAACTATGTATCTCTTTCCTTATGTATTACATGGGTTGTGTGAAGATTACCTCACTTGCGACATTGCTTTCAATGCGGTTATGCCTCTAAGTCGTGCTTGACACGTGGGAGATATAGCCGCATCGAGGCGTTCACCGTCGGTGGAGAAGAAGGTAGGAAAGCAGGAGGCGGCGACGCCCGGTGTGGGAGGCTGATCCGGCCATCGGAGGCGGATCCGGTCGTCATGAGGCAGGGTTGGCGGGCCGGTTTGGATCGGGGGTGGGGTTCTTGGCGGGAGCACTTGGTGGTGGTCGTGGCGGCTCCGCGAGGAGCTTCGATCCGGACGAAGCGGCGCGAATCCGGCCATGGGGGTGGGGAAGCGGTCGGCGGGACCGAGAGAAAAAAGTAGCGCCTTGCGAAGAAGTAGAAGTGCGCTCCACCGTGATGCGATCTGAAATGTCGAGAAAGCCATGGCGTCTCAGATGGCGGCCTTGCGTGAGATTAGGGCAAGGTGGTGGCGGAAAGCGGAGAGGAGGTTAGGCGTGGGACGTCTTTGGCGTCTGAGGAAAGAAAGGTGGGTAAGGCGGGGGTGGGGCGGTGGGTGGTGGTTGTGGTTCGATCGAGGCGGGCAGTGTTAGCAGAATAAGCCCAATGTTAGAGAATAAGACTCTTAGCGGGTGTTATTGAATAGACCCACCTATATATATATATATATATATATATATATATATATATATATATATATATATATATATATATATATATATATAGAAGCACTAACGTCCGTGAGGCTATGGACCTGGTGGGTCCCCATTGTCATCTATCCAAGTAAGTCATCTCCTTGCCCGCGCTTTTCTTGCAAGCATCGGCGCGGCCGCCCGCTTCCAGTGCAGGCGATTGCTCCGCTTCAAGCGACACAAGTGCCGTCCGTCCCAGTCCATCGCACACATTAATGATACGCGGTTGCCGGCGGCTCCTACGGCGCCACCGTCCGTCCCGCGCCGCCCACCATTGCTATATAAAGCTGCGCCCGGCCATAGCCGCGATCATCGCATCCGTTCCTTTCTCCTGTCCACACCACTACTGCCCACCATGGCTTCCTCGCGCTCAGCGCTCTTGGGACAGGCGGA
This sequence comes from Aegilops longissima, assembly GCA_021605205.1. Taxonomy (NCBI): domain Eukaryota; kingdom Viridiplantae; phylum Streptophyta; class Magnoliopsida; order Poales; family Poaceae; genus Aegilops; species Aegilops longissima. The sequence continues at coordinate 600,853,847 of CM038679.1, read as the reverse complement.
CGGCGGACCACAAGAAATGACAACCATTGCTGCCGACCGGCTGGCGGTAGGCAGCGAACGACGCGTCCTAATGGAACCATGGTAGTCGATGATCGGCGCCAACCCCTCATCGCGCCATCCTCACGGTGCATTGCACCATGACCATCAGCGAGCCCGTGCCCAAATATGGACGGGTGAGGCGTCGTGAGCGATTCCGGCGCCAGCCGGCCGCCTACAACCACCATCTCCTCGGGAGCATCTGCGGCGGAGGAGCAGATGCATGCAGGCGGGGCGGGCGGGAGGCGCTGCTCGACTCGTACCGCTCCGCCCGCAAGGAGCCGCCTCAGCATTGGCGGTACCACATGCGGGTGGCGGAGGCTGCGGCCGCCTACAAAAGGCTAGCAAAGAGGCGATAAGCGGGCGGCGGTTTGGCGAGGCGAGGGCGAGGCGAGACAATGCCGGCTCGGCAGTCCCGCTCGGTGGCGTCGGCGGCGCCCTGCTCTCCGCCGAGCCCAGCGCCAACAACGAGGCAGAGGACACCGCCGGCTCCGCCCGCCAACAAGCGAGTGAGAGACATCGCCCGGCTCAGCCAGGCCCCACCTGCCATCAGCGTGGGGAGGATTTCCACCGCTCCGTTGGCGCCGCCGCCGACAACGAGGCGAGAGGACATCGCCCGGCTCCGCCGAGGCCACCCGCTGCCAATGAGGCGCGCCACCTGAAAAGCGAGAAGAGTAGAACACGGTAGGTCGCCGCCGCTCGGTCCAAGTAAGGCCACTGCTGCTACCCTCGGTTGAAGCCAAGCTAAGCGGGTTGACCATTGGCGGCGGTTAGCTTCTTGGCGGCGGCGTCGGTCGGAGCTGCTTGCGGAGAAAACGCTGCTTCTACTTAGCTGCTGGTGCGTTGGCTGGTGACACGTGGGCCCAACGGTCACATGTCGATTACACAACTGCACACTGCGGTTAAATCACTCAAGCTTCATTACGGCTCGGCGGGACACGGTGGGTAACCGGTTAATTAATTATACCTCCAGCGCACCTTTTTAGTTTTTCTTCAAAAAGGAGGATGACCCCGGCCTGCATCTGGGAGATGCATGCGACCTAAACACCCTTTTAGTTGAAGAATGTATGAAATGTAATGAAATCCGGCATGTTTATATGAAATCCGACCATGTATGAATGAATTTATTTGATTGGTTCAATTCTGTATCACGGCATTGGATGAACATGCAAAACAATATGTACTAGCATTATTCCGGGGTGATCACCACGTTTGCAGCAGTTTCACATGTACTCCCTTGGTCCTTTCTAGATGCATACAAGTTTTATGCTGCGGTCAAAGTATCTCTACTTTGACCAATCTTATACAAAAAGTATGCACTTTCACAATGTGTGAAGTAAAAAGAACGAGAAAGACAAAGTTTGAGCAGATTTTAGCGTTTACGTACATTGCAATCAAACACAAAGGCACTGGCAATTCATAGAGAACATTCAAAACAATCGATGATTATGCATCTCGGCGACTCACATATCGGAGGCAATATTTACTTCACAACTAAAGAATAAAGAAAAAAAATAATCGCATGCTGCTCACAGCAAAGGCGTCCCATTCGAAAATATCAAGCATATCTTGTTAAAATCAATGAGCAAAATTTGACAAGGTTGTCCCATTCAAAATATCAAATGCCTACGATTGTGGAATGGGCGGGGTTTGCCATCGGTTCGGACATTGACATGGCACCTCGCTAAATAAACCAGCTGTTCTTTTTGTGGAGACCAAAATCAACCAAATTCAGCGTAGCTTGTATGATTCGCCCTTATATGTTGCGCCTTGAACTTATGGGCACCTCCTTTCTTGTGGTGGAAATAAATGATTCGATGTATTCATGAACATTTTGTGCAGTTCCGTTGAAATCAAGCTGAGCACCCTATTTGCACAAATACAAAAAAGTGATTAGTATAAAACAAACTGTACTATGAATTGACAATTTCAACAGGCACATACATGGTCCATGTAGAGCACACTTTTAGAAAATAGAACTCACGAGAAAGAATCCTAGAACAACATTGTACTCGCATCACAGCAAAAAATGGAGATTTGTCGGTCCTTCGAGCTGAAGTTAGTTTGGTCTTGTGGGGAGTAATGTAACCATCCTTCAACTGCTCCTTCGATGAGAAGATGAGGCAGGGGCTTCTTCATCCTGGCATAATCGGAACTAGTCACTTCACGTACTCCATATTCTTGTTAGGAGGAAGATGATCCTGTTTGCTCGAAAAAGGAAAGGAAATATTTAAAACAACACATATGAAGCACTTCTCAAGGACAATGCCACTTTTTCATGACAGTATCTAAACAGTAGAACAGCACCAATAGAGATGACAAAGCTCAATCATATGGATTAAATCAGTGGGTGAGTACCAACATTTGTCAGGAGGCTGATTGTGTAGAGCATACAGATGAAGAACTTCTCCGGAACCATCTGTTGCTATCTACCGGGGTGGCCATGCTTACTATATACTCCTCGATTAGTTTAATGTTTCCAACATCTTCTTGTGCAGTTCCACTAAAATATATGGTATCTTCAAAGAAGATCCCTGTTTGCACAAGTAGATATAATTACGTATGGCATCAAATCAGTGGCAAAACAATTGCTCGTTCCAGCCATAGCAATAAATTAAGCCATAAAACTATATCATTACTTGTGTCATCACAGTTCGGTGCTTCATTACAGCACGGGAGTTGATTTTTGTTTTCTTCAAGCTTGTTCTTCCCCTTCATCACTTGGTTCAATAACAGACAAGGTTAGCCTTCAATGTAAGATTTGGCATGTCAATTAGGGAGCAAAAGTATAGTACTAAACTTAATTTTCGATGAAAGTGGCAAAATACAGGCCGACAGTTGTGAAATATCCTTATCTTACCTCAATGGGATATTACGGTGCACATAATGATTGGAAGTCTTGTCTCCATTTGTGCAGTTCACTAAAATCAAGCAACATTATCATTACAAGTAGCACAACATATGAAAGCACTGCTGCAGAATCATGTGAAAGAAGGCTAGTATTGACCTCTCATGATGCGAATTCAAACAACTCACAAGAAGAAGATCTGAACCAAATTAGCCTTAACGGATAGGAAGTAAGATCTCCTCTTGTGCAGTTCCACTAAGATCAAGCAATCAAGCAACGTTATGCGTGTAACATTTGGTTGAACTGCACAAAACACTCTTAAAACAAAAGTGTTTTGTGCGGTGCAACAAAAGTCTAATGGCAACAAGGTGAAATAGATAACCCTGTTTACGGAGGTGCAAAGGAAATAATTAGTGGTCAATAACGGTGGATGACACGAAGCCAACAAAAGAAGCATCTACCTTATATAAATGGGAAAGAAAGCAAGGCGGTAGCATTTCTCAAGCGGTGGCATTGATTAATATTAACATAGAGACTATATTAACAATAAAATTTGTTAAACATGTAATTTGCTTTTAAGCTGTGGCATTACATCAATTTTCAGTGGCATTATTAGAGGTGTTTGTTTACGAGGACATTTTGTGTAGGGACTAAAAAACTCCATGTCGGTCACATCTAAACCAAGCAGGAGGGACTTTTAGGGACTAAAGTGGGCATTTGGGACTAAAGAAAAAGACCCCAAGGAGTCTTTTGGGACTTTTCAACAGATGCCCCTACACGCATCGCACCTTGTTTCTATTAGTTCATTACTAGGGTAACATGGTCTTTTATCATGTCATTTAATAACCTCTAGTCCATGTTTAGTCCACAGGAACCAAGCGGTAGGGACAAGGAGTTTTAACCAAACAAGGCCTTAGATTAACAACAGCTAATGAGTTGCAGGACGGTGGGCCTTTCCAGCACCGTGTGCATCTACCGATGTCTTGTGGTCATGCACAGTCTGTTGCAACAAAGAACAAACAACCAAGGAGCATATTTGTGTTGGTCCCGGTTTTGTTATCTTTAGACACCTTTCCCTATGTGGCGAGCAAATCTAGTCTGCTCAAACTCTACAGCCTTGTCCCTTCCTTTCCTTTTGAACTAGTACTTTTGCCCTTCCTTTCCTCTTTGAACCACGTCCTAGATTTATGCGATACAACTTTCCCCACTACTTTCCCCATTCCTTTCCTCTTTGAACCACGTCCTAGATTCATGCTATACAACTTTCCCCTTCATTTCCTCTTTGAACCCGTCCTAGATTCATGCTATATACAACTTTTCCACTACTTTCCCCACTCATTTCCTCTTTGAACCACGTCCTAGATTCATGGTATACATGCAGCTAGAGCAATGCATGTGGAGTAAGTAAAATATACCTTAAGGTTCTTGGGGCGTGGTTGGTGGGAAGCACAGACGATTGCGAAGAAGAAGAAGGGTGGGGCGCCCTTCCGCCGCCTTGTTGGGTGGAAAGTGAACAACAGCGCCGATAGTGGATTCCCTCCCTCGCCCGACAGCGACAGCGTTAAGCCTCCTTCCCTTCCGTGAGACGGATCCTGCCGGCTCTTTGAGCAGCAGTGAGGGAGAGAGGCCAATGAAGTCTTGTTTAGATCTGGAGAGGCGAGAGAGTGTGAAGAGCAACTTCTAGCGGCTGAGGCTCCAGTAAAGAGAGGCGAGAGTGTGAAGAGCAACTTCTAGCTGAGGCTCCAACGTGTATATATATCTTGGAGAGAATGTGAAGCGTGCAAACCCTAGAAAACATTTTGACCAGTCAAAGAATCCTCCTGGCAAAAATTATGCTCAAGTGTAGTTATCGAACCCGAGACCTCAAGTTCAACGAGAGGAAAATAACCTTTTATACATTCCTGCATTCGTGTGACGGGCATGCGTGTTTTTTTGTGTGTGTGGGAGTCATTAGGATTTCAATCATAATCGTGTCATGTGGCTTTGGTGGTAAGACTATCCACGGTGGTGTAGAAATAATGCAACCTTAGTCACCTTACCTCTCTCCCACGTAGTACGTTGGGTCCCACCGGTCGGAGGGTGAAACAAACAAATTGATAAGAAAAATTAAAAGCGCCCGGATGTATCTTACTACCTCACATCTCGCTACTGCTCAAGAACACTGTCCAATTGATCCTCTGTTTGCTCACGTACTATTTTAAGTGAATCCTTATTATAACATGCACAGAAATTTGGGCACTTGTATTCAACTTAAGTCGGTGTGCCACCGTATCTCATATACTTACTACTCCCTCCGTCTAGGTGTAATAAGTCACGTTAGAAGGTGCAGCGGGACCAAGGTGCGTGCGTGTGCGTGTGTGTGTTTAACACATGTGTGTGTTAGAAGTGCGACAGATCGACCTACTCCCTCTGAGATATGGTGTGTAGTGTCGATTTTAGCAGCGAGTCGGTGCATCCTCTCGTTCAGGCGTGTCGGTAGGGACATCTGGACAGCTGCCACGCCCGCTCCTCACCAGCCTGGCCCACCAAAGCCCCTCCATGCCATGCCTTCCTCCCAAGCAGTCAGCGCCGCTCCAAAGAATCGGTGTCGCATTCATGCCGGGCAGGCGGTGCCGCGACCTCTCACTTTAAGCATAAAGTGATGGTTGCTTCGTCGTCAACTTACTCTTGGGTCTTTGTGATTTGACGACTCATTGGTCTTTATTCTGAGGTGGTAGGACTGCTGGATGCCCCACGCTTTCGGCGAAAGGAGGTAGTAGATTACAATTTTCTCCATTCTTACAGCGGAGGGTGCAAGAGCAGTGAAAACACGCATGAGCTCGGTGATTACATGGCCCACCTCACACTATCACCTTGCGACACCTAACTCTTTACATAGTACTTCCTCCGTTCCTAAATATTACTAGAGCGAGTCCCAGCGTTGCCTTGCGAACAGTGATATATCTCTCTGCATAAAATTATCGATTTCATAGAACTAAAAAAAATATAACCACATGACAAATGTGGTAGCCAAACTAAATAAACTCCCATCATCATTTAGATCATCCCACGTAAGGAAAAAGATCAGCCAACTCCTCTTGCATAATGGGATTATATTTTCTTTTGACATGTTAATGGGACTTAAAAGCTCACTTACATGCATGCTACTGGTGCATGCTTGCATGCTGAACATGCTGATGTGATTTAAAACCCACTCACATGCATGTGCCACGGTATTTCTGCATGCTTGCATGTGGCTTAGTCTGAACCTCTCAGCGTCTAGATCGGACGACTATTATGACTGATTTACTTCATCTAGCAGCTCGTCAATTTTGATGATGTGGCTCAAGGAGAGGATAGTGAATTCCTAGTAGTGGGGCTAGCTATTACTAGTAGATAAGTCTTTGTAGAGATTCCACTAGGTGAACTACATACGGAACAAAATGAATGAATCTACACTTAAAATGCATCTATATACATCCGCATGTGGTTAATGGTGAAATCTCTACAAAGACTTGTATTTAGGAACGAGGAAGTACTAGTATAGTACTAATGCGTCTTGTAATTTATAAGCGAGATAAATTTGTACAATGCTATGAATCTTCGACTCTGTTACATGTATCTTGCGTCCAAGGTTGCTGTTGCAACATTTCATCAAATACAAAGGAGACTAACATGCATGCTATTGCATCTCAATGATTGACGAGATCATAGCAAATATGTACTCCTCCGTTCCAAAATAAGTGTCTCAACTTTGTGCAAACTTTAGTACAAAGTTGTACTATTACTAAAGTTGACACTTATTTTGGAGCAGAGCTAAAAGAAAAAAGCGATCCATGCAGTCCCTAGCCCTTGAACCGTGAACCTGACCAGGCTTCAATTTCTTGCAGCGTTCGAGCTTCCTAATAAATGAAGTTTGCAACCTTTTGACCATCGGATCATTTTGTGCAGTTTCACCAAAATCGAGATGAGCATCCGGTGGCAAAGAAATTGAAAAGCGTGATTAGAATAAGATTACTAGGACTAGTTGATGAGACATAAACTCATCACAAATACAATACGTAGAAGCCAGTGAAATTATCGGTATGTGCGGGGCAAAGTAGAGAAATATCCACGAGGGAGTGATGTGGGCAGCTGGAGGAGTGATGAGGAGGCGGGAGGCGGCTTAGCTGCTTACGTCTTGGCGGTGAGCAAGGGACGAAGGCAACCTCACGGCTTTGTGAGAGACAACAGCGGGGACCCCTAATAGGGGCGTGCCGGCGGTGGGTTTTCGCCGTCGGCGGCAGCCACCGCATCTACACTAAGCATCCACCCCTTCCCCAGCGGGCGTGATCCGCCGGGATGTTAGAGATGTGGCCAAAATCGTTTTGTGCGAGAGAGTGTGAAAACAACCCCAGCAAGCAACCGTGTAGGATGGCCTGTCGACTATGTATATAGTGGAGAGGTTTCCTTTTCTCTCCATATGAACCTATCATATTGCGTCGTGCCCTGAAGAAAAAAAATATTTATAAATGGCGCGGCACCTACTAACCTTGCGCTTGGCATCTTCAAAATATTAACCTTGCGATTGGCTCTTCGCCTCTTGAAGTCAAGAAATAACGGTAGTGCAGTATATATCGTTACGGCTATATGAGACCAAATGAATTGCTGCACGTCCACGTGGTGAGAGTCGAGGCGAGGAGAGTGCTAATACATACGAACAAAATGGTGAATGTACACTCTAAAATACGTCTATATACATCGGTGTTTGGAGTATGTACTAGTAGTTCATATTGAAATCTACTAAAGGCCATATATATTGAAACAATATGATATAATCTCTATAACCAAGGTAGTAGGGACGAGGAGTAAGCAGAGAGGTAGTAAATTTTGTCCTCGTCCTGCGAGCCACCAGCGCATAGGCGAGGAGGAGCAAGCTTCACCTCATCCTGTGAGCCACCGCGCGATGGGCGGGGAGGCAGGCGTACTAAGCAAGCTTCTCCTTGTTCTGCGAGTTGTGAGACACATCAAAAGTACTCCGATGTATAGAGCCTTGCCTCTAAGGTAGGCCCCACATGGTTTGCCTCTTTTTTAATTTAACATAACGCGTCAAGTCGCAATTTGTTTGTTCATCCGTGGTAGACAATCCTCCCTCCAACAATTGGACAACGAGTACCGTGCCAAATTACCACATGGGCTGCCTTTTTACGTGAAATTAGCTCCACCGTGTACCGCTGCGGTGTCAAAACCGGCGGATCTCGGGTAGGGAGTCCCGATCATGCGTCAAGGCTGATGGTAACGAGGAAGCAAGGGACACTGAGATGTTTACAGGTTGGGGCCCTCTCGATGGGGTAAACCCTACTTCCTGCTTGATTAATATTGATGATATGGGTAGTACAAGAGTAGATCTACCACGAGATCGTAGAGGCTAAACCCTAAGAGCTAGCCTATGATGGTATGAATGTAATTGTGATCGGCCTCCTAAGGACCAACCTCTTGGTTTATATAGGCACGGAGAGGGCTAGGGTTTACATGGAGTCGGTTACAAGGAAGGAAATATAATATTCGGATCGCCAAGCTTGCCTTCCGCCAAGGAAAGTCCCATCGGACACGGGCGAAGTCTTGAGTCTTGTATCTTCACGCTTCAATAGTCGGACGTTGTACAGTCCGGCTGTCCGGATACCCCTAATCTAGGACTCCTCGGTAGCCCCTGAACCAGGCTTCAATGGCCCAGCGAGTCCGGCGCGATCTTGTCTTTGGCATTGCAGGCGGGTTCCTTCTCGAATACTCCAAAGTGCTTATTACGGCGAATAGTGTCGGCCTCCAATCAATGTTGTGCTCCTCGGCCGGTGCCTTAGTAATGACCATCTCCGCGTGTCGGCGAATGCGAGTGAAACATTTTTCATTTGCCACCCTCGATCCTCCGGACGAACCGCCTATTTGAAGAGACATGGATTCTCAGATCCAAACCTCACTCTCCCTCGAGCCGGCATCCAGCAGGCGCTCAGCAAAAGCCATTCCAACATGGCCGACCGTCGCAGCTCTTACGCGCCCTTCTCGTTCCAAGTCGGGATTGGGGAGAGTGTTGAGTTCCTCATAGCCGTTTGACAAATTCACGTACCCAAGGTTTCTCCACGGCGTTCATGGTCTCCGTCCGAGCTAGAATAGCCTCTTATAGCCGGAGGAGACCAAGCTGAGGATCTCTAACCCATCTCCGGAGGCGTATATGTCGATCCCTCATCTGCTGAGGCGTTGGGTTCCCTATCCACTGTTTCTTCCATGAGGCTCACAGAGTTCTCGGCCTCCAGTTACATGATCTTACCCTGCCTCTATTCTGCACATAGCGGGGTATGTTGCCTGTCTTGAGCTATTTTGAGGCTGTGAACCACACTTGGATTATGGTGGAAGCTGTTACGCCTTGTCCCCGCACCCGAAGTCCCTATGTCAAGTGGGCGGGGGCAGTATGGCGCATGCGAGATCGGATACCTATCCGGCACTCCTAGAAGGCACCAGAAAAGCGGCCTTGGTGGTTTTATATAAATAGCGTCCCCTTACGGATCCAGTCAGGACAGGTCTCCATGAGTTCAACAGCGCCTGCAGAGTGCGCCTAAGTGGCGCCCCGGGGGTCCTCAAGAAGAGGACACGAGGAAGTATTCCTCTGATGGACAGGATAAAGTTACTTGCTGTAACATCCCAAATTTTGGAATGTTAATATAATTAATTGAATTGTTTGTTTGTTTGCTTGAGTGAATTAAACTTGAGTGAAATTTGAACCTTTTCAAAAACTTTTGAAAGAGAGGAATAAAATGACTTTCCCTTCTCCGGTAAATTCAAATTCATCCTATTAAAATCAATGAGAGAAGATGACATGACTTCTTCAACTATAAAGAATTTGAGCGGAGTTTTGCAATTTAATTCTTTCAAATATTTGCACTTGCTTCTCTATTTTTCTTCCCGAAATACCCGAAAAATAAATTCTTGCAAGCAAGAAAAGCGGAGAAAATGACCCTCAAAATCAGGGCATTTTGAAAATATTGAGCCAAGAAAAACCAAAGTTTTTATTTAAAATTATTTGCAAAAAGAAATAAAGCCTTTGGGATTTTCTGAAAAACATTTTTTAAGTTTTATTTTGGCCGTGGAATAATGCTCATCATCTACATTTTATTTTTTGATAATTTTAGTATATAAAACTCTTTATTCCGAATTGATTTGATTTCCCTTTTTATTGTTTTAGTTTCCTAATTTTAAAAATAGGAATGGAATCGTTTTTATTAGGAAAAACCTGGCCCATTAAGCACTTTCCTATTCTAGCCCAACAAGAGATCATCTCCTTCCTCTGTTTCCTCTCACGTTCTGAAGCTTTCCATATCCATGAAGCAGAAACTCCACCTTCGATCTCCCTCGTCTTTCCATCCCAGCGCCTCCCGAGACCGCCTATAAAACCCCTCCTCTCCTCGTTCCATTTTTCCCATCCTGCCCCTCCTGCCCGTAGCCTTCTAGCCACCGTCCTCCTTTTCCTGCCTAAAGCGCTCACGGGAGCTCTCCCGAGAGCCCGCCGAGTGAGCAGCACTGAGGCGCCCAGCGCCACCTCCCCAGCGCCGACCCCTCCTCCGCCACCCCACCCTCGCTTGGCGACCTCGCCCCTCGCCTGAGCAGCCCTCCACATCGCCATCTCCTTCCTGCCATCTCTGCCTCACGTCTGGTAACTCCTTGTTGTTTTTCTCTTTCTTTTGTCTATTCCCGTACCACGTTAGATCTTGATCCTAAGGCCCCAAATAGATCCTTAATAGCCAAACCGTTTTCTTCAAATGTCGGCCGTCCTCTAGATAGCCTAAAAGCCACACCGACAACCAATCAAATCTCGCCGTCGCCGTTTTCGTTTTCAGATTTATTTCCGTAACAGATTTAGTTCCGTTCTTGTTTAGCTTATAACTTTTGATCTAGAAGTCCAATGATGCTGATTCTTTTTGCGTTAGATCACAATTTTCTTGTAGTTTCAAAATATATAATTTGTCTATGTTTGGTTTTATAAAAATTGAGTTAGATCAGATTTGAATTAAAGCTTGTTTTGCTTATTCGGGAGTTTAAAATAGATTTTATTTGATTCTTTTTCTACTGATCACTAGTGATCATATTTACCAGTGGTAGAAATTTAAATTTTTTTGAGTATTTTAGCTTATTATTTCATGTAAAACAAATTCTGTTTTAGTTCTATTCAAATTATAGCTACTTCTTTTCTATAGTTGTTTTAAATTATTTTATTTTATATTTCAGAAAGTTTATGTTTGGTTTCTATTAGTTAAACAGTAGGTGTTCAACAAGTTTTTATATTTATTTTATTTTGTTATCGTGAAATCAATTCAAGTTAGCTAATAACTTGCAATGGATTTCTCTACTGTTTAACTCCCAATTGAAAATACTTTCAAAATAGCTTTATGAAAAAAATACTTTATTTTTTGTCTTAACTAAATTTATATTTTATTCTCTGTTATTTTAGTGTTTTATTTTCCGTTAGACAAAACTATTTTTGTGAATGTTGTGAAGAAGACTCCCTAGTTTTATTTGAAGTTCCTTGAGTTCTTATTAGCTCTCTCTTTTGTTTTGATTGTTAGTGTGAGTGCTTATGTGAATGATATGTTTGTTATATAGATTTCATCAGAGGTAATGAGTAGTCTATCAAGTTATTTCTTGAAGCGATAATTCTTCTTCGTCAACATCACCGAGCAAGTTCACTTTGATCATTGCTTTCATACCTATGTTTTATTGCATTTAGTGGCATCCTTGCAACCACCCCTCGATAGTGTTATTGAATCCTTGTAGTTGAGTAGTATGCATGAGGTAGGAACCCATCACCCTGTTACCAAGCCGGGGCGTTATTTATTTTAATGCTACGCTATAGTAGGCGGGGTTTGGTATGAGTGCTTTCGGGAGTGGTGTGAGAATGAAGGATTTCGTCAATGGCGACAACTCCATGATGGCACACAGGACTGCATCTTCAAGGCCTCAAGACTTCAAGACTCGAGACAAGAATTCAATACACACTACTAGGTGAAGGATGGTTGTGGGCACCTGGAGAAACCGGTGGTTGGCGGGATGCATGGAGAAGCGCCATGACATCTTGCGGAGCTTCACCCAGACTCAAAGAGGCGGAAGAATACTTCACGCCGGAAGCTTACTGTGCAACCGCAAGTCATTATGGGCTCTGGCTTGGTTGACCTTAGTTGTGACTCTGGCTGGGGCGGTACTAGCAGATGTAGATCTACGGTAGGATGGGTTGAGTGCACGGACGGTGGTCGGAGGAACTCTTTGGAAGACCATGTTTGGTCATCTTGTTCTCAAACACCACGAAGTGCGAGAGCGTAAAGAGAGGATCGAATCTTGCGGGTAAAGTGTACAAACCTCTGCGAGAGGTTTAAACCTAATCGATTAGCCGTGTCCCGATTCACGGACAATTTGAGCATCTGGACTTGGATCTATCTCGAACTCTCAACACTGGATTGATAACTTAATTGTGGGTAATTTATGATGACTTTGGGCTATGAGACATCGGTTGGCGGAACCATGTCATGATAGAAAACTCCATAGTACAGACTTCATTTATTCCTTTGATGTAGGTAAAATAAAACCAGCTTTTACATAAACAAAATTTGAATCTGAGCCATAAAGCCATATTGCATATAGTATAGTTTACTATCTGTTTATTCATGTTGTGATCTTGCGGTACATTCAATGTCTTGACCTACGGCTGCAAGCGTATCATGTTGCAGATATTTTCTTCGACAGTAAGAATACGGTGCAGGGTTACGGTCTACACTCAACTTGCCGATGGCGTTGATGGGACTCCACACCCGTTTGATTGTTTCCGCTGAGTATTATGAGGTATATATCAGTTTCGTTATTTATGCATGTGATTGCACTTTGATATATACATTGATGTCTTGTGTGTGCCAGACATACTTGATCCGAGGATGGCATAGAAACAGAGAGGCTTGACCGTCGAGGTCAGTCGCTCTGAAGATGGTATCGAGCACATGTTGGTGTGGGGCGTGACCCTAGAAATCGGAAAGCCCTAGGACGGAAATCTCTAAAACTTTATTTTCAAAAGGATCCTTTACTTCTCGTCTTTTCTGATTTTATCAGATAGACCTCTCACCTCAAATAGTTAGAATATACCCTTATCCTTTGATCACCGGAGGATCAAGCGAAGGCGCTCAAGAAGGATTTGATATCGGAGGCCGATGACCCCTTGAGTAAAGAGGATTTCTCCATTAGAATCTACAACAGTTGAAGACTCCGAAGACTTGAAGGATCTGAAGAATGTTGACCTTTAGAAGACCAAACCCTGCTATACACCTCGTTAGATCGATGATTTGTGAGTTGTCATTTGTTTGATGTTTTCGACAGCCCCAAAATAAAACTTGTTTCTTCAAAAACTATTGGTTGTATTGTGTATATCCCTCCCCCCTCTCATCTCACCTAAAACCCTTGAACCCCATAGATGATGAATGAAGTTGGACTGATATTCTCTGGACCGAAGACTCAGCCGGCGAGCTATGGATCTGAGAACATGGAAAATCACTTGGGAGCAATTTGGTTTCAAGGAAGTATGAGGTTCAATATGCTCTTCAATACTTTCTGAAAGTCTGCAACCTGGTGGAACATGCATCAAGCCATACAGGATTTAATGGAGCAAGAACTTGGGAGGAATTCAAGAAGACCACTGTTGAAATCCGTCTTATCCGGAAACACAATGATGCACCAAAGTAAACCTTGTGCTGCAAGATTTCGGAGAAATAGGACACACCGGGAGGAACACAAAGATGGATGCCCTCATTGTGAGGAGAAACACCCGGTGAGGAATGCCCAACTAGCAGGGTGACTTGCTTCTGTGTGAAGGAACCACCCACTACCGGTCGATGTCACATTTACTCCACGGTGCAACAAACTATTCAAAGTAGGAAGATGGAATGAAAGAAGCCCTCAAGGAAGATCTAGAAGAACCGATAATGGTGAAAGTGTTGAAGACACGGATGGAGAAGGTCTCAACAGATTTTACTCAATGCACTGCTATTCATGTGGAGAAGAAGGACATTTTCACGATGTGCACCAAGGAAAGAAAAGAGTATCCAGGATATTTCCGGCAGTGAAGTGAAGTTTGACCCCGGAGATAGAAACTCGATCATTCTGAGAGAAATCCAGGAAGAGAAAGGAAGGCAACCGAGAGCAACACAATTTTTGCAGAGAGAAGGACTTGAGTCATATCACCATTACAGGTGCAAGGATTTAGGTCATTCGCTAGTAAATGCCGAAAAAGAAACCAAGAATCCAAGGCCGCATAATCACAAAAGCCCGAGACATGTCGGAAGTCATTTGTTTTAGCTACAAGGAGGCAGGACATTATGCTATTAAATGTCGACAAGATGAAAGCTGGAGTTGAGTAGTTGGGATTTTGATATGGATAATAAGAGTAGTAGAAAGCAATTTCCTTTTCATGAGCTCAATGAGTTGAGTTATGTAATAGATTTCTCGAGTTTGTAATAGTTCATGACTCAATAAAGTTGTATTGTCACATGCTGAAAAGCTTTAAGGAGTTGTCATATTTTATCTTGGAAATTAATATTCGGATGAACATGGAAGAAAGTGAGTTGTGATGCATAAGCAGGAAATTGGAATTGAGTTTGAAGTTTTGTTTGGATGATATGAATGTGTGCCCGGAGATATGTACCTCATTACGAGCACCACTTTTGTTATACAACTGCAGATGGCGACCCTTCTGAGTCTTTCCTTAAAGGTCGGAAACCATCATGACCACGACAAGTGATCATGATTACCGAAGATCTGAAGGACATGATGAAGCATATTCACCTTGAAGGAGATGCAGTCTACAAAGGCTACCCTTCATGCAAAGGGAGTGGAACTTTGGTATGTGGAGTACACCTCCACAGTTTGAAAGAGTTTGCCCAAGAGGATGGGGCATTACTTTTCATCTCCGTGTGCCACAAGCAACTTTCTTGACGCTGTTAGTGAAGCAGCCATGGAAGCCATCGCCGGATCGAATACTTGAAGCAAGACTCCGTTATACTCAGGGAATACCTAAGCGAAGTGCATGCGGAGATGATGAAGGAGAAGCTCAAGACCACCATGATGAAAAAGAAGATTGAATATTTCAAGGCTCATGTCGCACACTTCGGTGGGAATGAAGAATCCTCGAGGAGGATAAATGAATAAAGTTGGAAGTAATGCTGACCATACCAAATCATGTGGGTGGCATCATTTGTAACAAAGTACTCTTTGGAATTTGAATTCTGAAAATGGTTAAGGATGTAATGAAAGATTGATATGAAAATAATGAGATTTTATGGATAAACTTGTGCATTCTTTTGGTCATAGTACTCTGTAAAGCCACAAGATCAATGAAGAAAGAAATGTGTTATTCATGACGGTCCATAGAAGGAAGCTGAACAAAATAAGTTGGAGTTTTGTTTTGATAGGATGGTATGAAGAAGCAGTACTCTTTGGATTCAAAGGAGGTGTAACAAGAGAGTTACTCAAGGATGATTTAAAGCTGCACTAGTGCTGAAGTGGGCCATAACCCACGGGCCGAGTTTTGAGAAGAGCAGTTGTAACCTTGGATAAAGGAATACACTTGGAAGAAGCGGTGATCAAATCAGCATCGTTCGTAGGAGGTTCATAAAAACCTAAGAGTGGTGAAGTAACGATAGATGTTTTGTTTGGCATGCGAAACCATGGATTTATCTGAACTCGGTTAGAGAACAAGAGAAATTCTGCAATGCTTGTGAGTATGCCCAAGTGTTAAAATCGTGATTCGATATTTACATATGTGGTAATGATTCAAATGCAGGATGGATTGGCCCCATACGGAGACTTCTATCATGAACTATCATATGTTGATGGAAAATCGAGAGAGACTTGAAAACCTTGAAGAGTGTCGCGCTATAAGCCTAAAACCATAGAATGGTAGGACTATGGAACCCCTTCACGAACAGCGATGCCAATCGTAGGTTATCGGTGAGGTTCAACCTAGACCGTTTTCTGCGGGAGAAACCATAAATTGTAGACCACCATGAGTATTTGAAAGTTGTCTAGAATGGACACGAACCCATCAGCTAAGAAGATCCGGTCTCGGACGAACTTCAACTTTGACGAACCGACCCAAGCTTTTGAGAAAACTCTATGCTTACGACGGAAGAGCTTTAATGAAGGAGCTATTGTAAGATATGTGAAGAGACATACATTGTCAGCCCTCGGAGGAAATATCTGAGTTTATTGGAACCATGACCTTGTTTTTAAGTGTGGTAGCACCCTGACCTTCGACCAAGACATTTGCTAGAAGACCCCAACCCTAACCTTTTCTTGCTAGCCTCTTGAATCTAGGGGCGAGATTCATTTTAAAAATGGTAGGTTTGTAACATCCCAAATTTTGGAATGTTAATATAATTAATTGAATTGTTTGTTTGTTTGCTTGAGTGAATTAAACTTGAGTGAAATTTGAACCTTTTCAAAAACTTTTGAAAGAGAGGAATAAAATGACTTTCCCTTCTCGGTAAATTCAAATTCATCCTATTAAAATCAATGAGAGAAGATGACATGACTTCTTCAACTATAAAGAATTTGAGCGGAGTTTTGCAATTTAATTCTTTCAAATATTTGCACTTGCTTCTCTATTTTTCTTCCCGAGAAATACCCGAAAAATAAATTCTTGCAAGCAAGAAAAAGGGAGAAAATGACCCTCCAAAATCAGGGCATTTTGAAAATATTGAGCCAAGAAAAACCAAAGTTTTATTTAAAAATTATTTGCAAAAGAAATAAAGCCTTTAGGGATTTTCTGAAAAACATTTTTTAAGTTTTATTTTGGCCGTGGAATAATGCTCATCATCTATATTTTATTTTTACGATAATTTTAGTATATAAAAACTCTTTATTCGAATTGATTTGATTTCCCTTTTATTGTTTTAGTTTCCTAATTTTAAAAATAGGAATGGAATCGTTTTATTAGGAAAAACCTGGCCCATTAAGCACTTTCCTATTCTAGCCCAACAAGAGATCATCTCCTTCCTCTGTTTCCTCTCACGTTCTGAAGCTTTCCATATCCATGGAGCGGAAACTCCACCTTCGATCTCCCTCGTCTTTCCATCCCAGCGCCTCCAGAGACCGCCTATAAACCCCCTCCTCTCCTCGTTCCATTTTCCCATCACCGCGCCCCCTCCTGCCTGTAGCCTTCTGCCACCGTCCTCCTTTTCCTGCCTAAAGCGCTCACAGGAGCTCTCCCGGGCCCAGCGCTTGAGTGAGCAGCTGGCGCCAGCGCCACCTCCCCAGCCGACCCTCCTCCGCCACCCCCACCCTGCCCGGCGACCTCGCCCCCTCGCCGGAGCAGCCCTCCATATCGCCGTCTCCTTCCTGCCATCTCGCCTCACGTCTGGTAACTCCTTGTTGTTTTTCTCTTTCTTTTGTCTATTCCGTACTACCGTTAGATCTTGATCCTAAGGCCCCAAATAGATCCTTAATAGCCAAACAGTTTTCTTCAATGTCGGCCGTCCTCTAGATAGCCTAAGCACACCGACAACCAATCAAATCTTGCCACGTCGCCGTTTTCGTTTTCAGATTTATTTCCGTAACAGATTTAGTTCCGTTCTTGTTTAGCTTATAACTTTTGATCTAGAATTCCAATGATGCTGATTCTTTTTGCGTTAGATCACAATTTTCTTGTAGTTTCAAAAATATATAATTTGTCTATGTTTGGATTTATAAAAATTGAGTTAGATCAGATTTGAATTAAAGCTTGTTTTGCTTATTCGGGAGTTTAAAAATAGATTTTTATTTGATTCTTTTTCTACTGATCACTAGTGATCATATTTACCAGTGGTAAAAATTTCAAATTTTTTGAGTATTTTAGCTTATTATTTCATGTAAAACAAATTCTGTTTTAGTTCTATTGAATTATAGCTACTTCTTTTCTATAGTTGTTTTAAATTATTTTATTTTATATTTCAGAAAGTTTATGTTTGGTTTCTATTAGTTAAACAGTAGGTGTTCAACAAGTTTTTATATTTATTTTTATTTTGTTATCGTGAAATCAATTCAAGTTAGCTAATAACTTGCAATGGATTTCTCTACTATTTAACTCCCAATTGAAAATACTTTCAAAATAGCTTTATGAAAAAATACTTTATTTTTTGTCTTAACTAAATTTATATTTTATTCTCTGTTATTTTAGTGTTTTATTTTCCGTTAGACAAAACTATTTTTGTGAATGTTGTGAAGAAGACTCCTAGTTTTATTTGAAGTTCCTTGATTCTTATTAAGCTCTCTCTTTTGTTTTGATTGTTAGTGTGAGTGCTTATGTGAATGATATGTTTGTTATATAGATTTCATCAGAGTGCGAGTAGTCTATCAAGTTATTTCTTGAGCGATAATTCTTCTTCGTCAACATCACCGAGGCAAGTTCACTTTGATCATTGCTTTCATACCTATGTTTTATTGCATTTAGTGGCATCCTTGCAACCACCCTCGGTAGTGTTATTGAATCCTTGTAGTTGAGTAGTATGCATGAGGTAGGAACCCATCACCCTGTTACCAAGCCGGGGCGTTATTTATTTTAATGCTACGCTATAGTAGGCGGGGTTTGGTATGAGTGCTCAGGAGTGGTGTGAGAATGAAGGATTTCGTCAATGGCGACAACTCCATGATGGCACTGCAAGACTGCATCTTCAAGGCCTCAAGACTTCAAGGCTCGAGACAAGAATTCAATACACACTCTTTGGGTGAAGGATGGTTGTGGGCACCTGGAGAAACCGATGGTTGGCGGGATGCATGGAGAAGCGCCATGACATCTTCGGAGCTTCACCCGGACTCAAAGAGGCGGAAGAATACTTCACGCCGGAAGCTTACTGTGCAACCGCAAGTCATTATGGGCTCTGGCTTGGTTGACCTTAGTTGTGACTCTGGCTGGGGCGGTACTAGCAGATGTTGATCTACGGTAGGATGGGTTGAGTCTGCAGGACGGTGGTCGGAGGAACTCTTTGGAAGACCATGTTTGGTCATCTTGTTCTCAAACACCCTGAAGTGCGAGAGCGTAAAGAGAGGATCGAATCTTGCGGGTAAAGTGTACAAACCTCTGCGGAGGGTTTAAACCTAATCGATTAGCCGTGTCCCGATTCACGGACAATTTGAGCATCTGGACTTGGATCTATCTCGAACTCTCAACACTGGATTGATAACTTAATTGTGGGTAATTTATGATGACTTTGGGCTATGAGACATCGGTTGGCGGAACCATGTCATGATAGAAAACTCCATAGTACAGACTTCATTTATTCCTTTGATGTAGGTAAAATAAAACCAGCTTTTACATAAACAAAATTTAGAATCTGAGCCATAAAGCCATATTGCATATAGTATAGTTTTACTATCTGTTTATTCATGTTGTGATCTTGCGGTACATTCAATGTCTTGACCTACCACGGCTACAGCGTATCATGTTGTAGATATTTTCTTCGACGAGTAAGAATACGGTGCAGAGTTACGGTCTACACTCAACCTGCCGATGGCGTTGATGGGACTCCACACCCGTTTGATTGTTTCAGCTGAGTATTATGAGGTATATATCAGTTTCGTTATTTATGCATGTGATTGCACTTTGATATATACATTGATGTCTGTGTGTGCCGACATCTTGATCCGAGGATGGCATAGAAACACGAGAGGCTTGACCGTCTGGTCGGTTGCTTCTGCTAAGCCAAGTCGGATTGGCGATAGTTGAGGTTATGGCGATATGCATAAGATGGGGAGTGCAACGCTCAATATCGGGAAGCCCATGTGGCATTTCAGCGGGAAAACGGCGCCTCCGCTGCGGCCGTAAAGTCCGGACTCCGCTGCCGCTCGGCAAGGATATTGTTCGATCTGTACAAAGGGAAGAGGTAATTCCTTCGCATAAAAATGCGGACGGATTCTCCATGTACAACCCCGGCATGGGTAAGTTGCCATTCTTTTTCCCCGCTTTGCTCTAGCGTTCTTACGCTAAGATTACTTGCATCAATGCTTCTAGGCAGGAATTAAGGAGGGCGTAGAAGGAATCTTCAGCCCTCCCGCAACGGAGGACCTTGGAAGGGCCCTAGATCCGGGACTTAAAGTGGATCCGGATATCCTTTGTGGAGCTTGTCAGCAGGGTATTTTATCGGTATTTGGGATGGCGCCCTAGTGGCCATTAAGGCCGACTACCTGGACTGCTTCCCTCTTCATGTGTAAGCGAAATAAAGCCCTGTCCTTGAAGAGGACTCCCCAGTGTTATAATTTACCCTTGAGGCGTCGTTCTATTTGCGAAGCTTGACCGGCGGGCGAGGCGAGCCCCTAGGGACTCGTCAACCACAGGCGTCCAGATCGGGCAGAGCTCAAGAGGAAGGCGGTGAGGTTGACACACGCTCTGAAGGTAAAACAATAACATGTCCTGTAATTATAAATTTAAAATATATGGCGCCCTTACGTATGCAGCGGGAAGAAGAATAACCGGACTATATCAGGAGGCCCTACCAATCACGCCTCCACCGGCGGATTGCAGAGGCAAGCCGAGGTGGGGCGGACACGAACCAGCGCCGCATTGCTCTCGGCGAGTGCGGACCTGCTCTCAGCCACAATTCCAGTAGAGGCGCCATGAATCCACAGGCGCCCGACAGGCGTGCCGGAAAAACATCTTTTCAAAGAAGCGTTTAATGCCTTCAATTGGCGGATCGTCGTCCAAGCTGCTCGGGCGGGCTTGCCCAAGTGACAAACCAGTATACCAAAGACATACGGGTGAGAATTTTGATAAGTATGTATAGCAGTAGCCCTGAGACTTGAAGCAGTTGAAACAACAGTTTTAAGGATCAATTATGTCTGAGTCCTTGTAGAGAAGAAACGAGCAATTGTTTGGGAGCTGGAGGACTGCAAGGCGAACTAAGGGCTGCAGATTGCCAAGTTAGAGGAACCCCAAAGGCCCTCATCTGGTAACAATTATCACAATTGTGCGAAGATGCAGGTTAGTAAATGGATAATATGACAAGTCTAAGAGAAAATTCTGCGAGACAATCACAGGGTGAATCCGGGCGTAGGAGAGGATCGTCGCATCTCAAAAAAGTAGCTAGAGGCTGGCGGCGCATTCTTACAGCGAGTTAGGCGGAAAAACGATCTTCAAGATGCCAAAGTCCAGCTGGGCGTGGAGTTAAAAGATCTCGCGCTCGGTGGCGGACTCCATGAAGGAGAACAAGAATCTTGATAGCGGCATTTCTGATGAGTGCCTAGGCGAACTGTTGTGCAGTTCGGCGAGGAAGTATATTGAAAGAATTTTGCTTGCAGAAATGTTAGCGTGTGCATACGAGGAGGAGATGCCTCATCTGCAAATGATTTACTGCAAGACCTTTCGCATTTGCGGCGAGCTCGGCAAGTGATGCGAGGGTGTTGCAGTTTTTGGCCATCAAGCCTCTTGCCCGAATGGCATGGGGAACTGCGGACCTGCTTCAAGGAGCCGTGGCGCTTCCGTCTATGGAAGATATCAGCATGCCGACAAGGAGCAAGAAGAAGCACAGGCAATGGTGAAGACCGCTACACCAAGCTGGACCGAACCATATGGCGAAGTGGGACGGCGGGGCCCGATGGGCAAGAAATTCCCGTTAGTCACGGTGTATGACCAGGTAGCGTTAACCGCTAAGTATTCTCAACAGGATTATAAGCTATATAGCCTGTTGGGCGGTATAGAAGAGAATATAATCAGTCCAAATAACTGTGTAATTTAATGGGCATGATTAGCCCTAGCGGATTAAAATCATTTGTCATGGCGGACCTTTTAAGCTTCAGCCCCGGATCCTATAGTCCGGGTGTGTCGAAATACCCTCTCAGCTATACAAAACCGGGGTATGCGTGGAAACAAGGTGTAGGGTCATAAGTGCTTGAACAGACAAGTACCCAACTAGTTATGTTATATTACATGGATAGTAAGAAACATCTTCGGAGAGAATAGTTCCGTTAGGGTTCCTTTCCTGAATGCATGCGACGATGCACATGTCCGGACTGCGAGCGATGGCGCATGATACAAGACTTCGAGGATTTATGTTATGATAAACTAATACATCTTTTGTTCACCGACGAATATTCTCTTAAGGAAGCTAGCTTTCGGCTTCACCCGATCGAGGTACACATCCGGCTGAACCGGCGGTAACAATCCAGGAGGTGCTCCCCTTATGCCCTAGCAGATTAGCAGGAGCGTGGGGCATACACACAAAGCGAGCAACCCAGCAGCAACATCTTAAGTCATATCGGTGCATATAGTGGTGATGAAAAGGCACATATGGAAAAAGAATGCATATCGTGACAGAAAGCCATGTGAGTAATCATTTTTAGCTTCCGTATAGGAAGCCCCGAATATTAACACACACTTAGTGCGGCTGGGTGATCGGATATCCGCCTTTGTATTGAATACTTTGTGTGAAGAGAGAAAAAGGTCGAGAAAGGAAAGGGGATGGGGCATAATTAAAAGGGAGGGTTAGGAGGCGAACAATGTGTTTGGCGCTAGGCGTAGAATCTCCGTAGTCTTTTTGTGTTCCATGGGTTGGCTCGATGCATTATCGGATGCATTACGTGGCGATGCGCTCCTCCGATGAGAACTTTGTCAATGGCGAAGGACCCTCCACTTGGGTTTGAGTTTGTCCTTCTTCTTCTCCGGTAGTCGTGAAACAGGCTCGCCAATATTGTAAGTTTTGGCCCACACTTATGCCTTTGGTATCGTCGAGCCTGCTGCGATAGAATGCGGAGCGGGCTTTTGCGACATCGCGCTCCTCCTCCAAGGCATCAAATTATCCTGCCGATCTAACTTCGGCTTCCTTCTTTCGTACATGCGTCGTGTGGCGAATCATGTATTATGTCGCAAGGTAATACTGCTTCGCGCCGTACACCATAAAAATGGTGTGTATCCGGTGATGCAATTTGGCGTGAGTCCGCAGCCCCGAGTAAAGTCGAGCTCCTCCACCCGGTCGTATCCGACTCTGTCAAGGATCGCACTAGCTTTGGGTTTGATGCGCTCATAATGAGACCATTTGCCCTCTACTGACCGTTAGTTTGTGGATGGTAGATGGAGCGTGTCGAGCTTGATGCCTATTTTTGCGCCGAAGTTTTCACTTAAATCGGCTGTAAATTGAGCCATTATCGGTGATGATGCTGTGGGGACACCGTGTCGATTATCGACGACCCGGATATGAAGTCTATTACTGGTTCGGTTCATCCGTTTTGACTGGTTTAGCTTCTATCCATTTGGTGAATTTGTCCACCATGAACAATAAGTAATTCTTCTTATGGCTTCCCCCTTTAAGAGGTCGACCATATCCAGCCCCGGACCATAAAGGGCCAAGTTATGGGATTGTTTGGAGTGGGGTAGGGGCATGTGACTCTGATTGGCAAGAGTGGCAACCGGCGCAATGTTGGACAAGGTCTTGTCGTCCGCTCGGGCCGTCGGCCAATAGAAACTGTCTGGAAGGCCTTGCGACTAATGCCGAGCAGCGGCATGGTGCCCGCCGGGCGGCGTGGATTTCAACCAAGAGATGCCGCCCTTCCTCTTGGAGATGCATCTTTGTAGTACTCGATGGCGCTTTTCTTATAGAGTTCCCGTCGTAGACCTTGTAAGCTTTAGAGCGGCGAGCGATGTAGCGGCGCTTCATTTTGGTCTTGAGGGAGCTCCTGCCTATTTAGGTAGGCCAAGAAGGGCTCGGTCCGCAGAGCAATTACATCCATGACTTCGTGGGCGAGGGCGTTATTTGAGGTAGAACCTCGACTATATGCGATGGTTGAATGCGAGATGTATTGGATCCGTGCTAGTATTACGGTTCCCTTCCCATACTACGGATGGCTTGAATAGCCGTTCAAGAATATATTAGGTGGGACAGAATTCGCGTTTAAGCGCCCGATGCGGCGAGGACATCCGCCGCTTGATTGTTTTCTCGAGCCACATGGTGGAATTTGAGCCCCTCGAACCGAGTGACATTTTGAGGGCGGCATTACGGTGGCCGCCATTACGGTAAGCCTTGTTGAGGTCTTTGAAATCGACACATAGGCGCTAGGATTTATCCTTCTTTGGCACCATCACCAAATTTGCCGGCCAATCCGGATGTTTAATATCTACGATAAATCCGGCCTCGGTAACAGCTAACTCTTCCCCATTTACTGTCGTTTGGGCTCACGAAAACGCCTTAGGGTCTGCTTGACTGGTTTATATCCTTTTAGGATATTAAGGCTGTGATCGGCCGATCGAGTGGGATGCTGGCATGTCCGATGGGTGCCGGAGAAAATGTCCCAATTCTCGCGTAGGAAATCTCGAAGTCTTGGCGTCGATCGCGGGGCTCAACTGTGTCTGATGGAAGCTGTCTTCGTGGGGTCCGTTAGGTGGACTGGAATTTGACTATCTCATATGCAGGTTTGAATGAGGTGGACTTGGGTCGTTTGTCGAGTATTCGTTGTCCCTGTCACGGTGGCCCGTAGTGTGTTAATTCTTGGCTGCTAGGGCTTGGATAATGCCTCCAAAGCTAGAGCTGCGGTTTTATTTTGGTCGGCGCAGCGTCCGGATCAGCTGAGTGATTATTCCATTGGGTCGGGCATTTAAGCTTCATGTACCCATAATGGGGTACAACTTGGCTTGTGACGCGTCCCGCCCTAGAAGGCGTGGTATCCGCTATTAAAAGGACCACTTGGAATGTGATTTCTTGGACCTGTAATTTTTGGGGTGCGAATACCACATCATTGTGATTTTCCCTTTTACCGTGCTTCGAGTAAGGATAATTCCCCGAAGGTCGTGCTGCTCCGTTCAATGCGGCTTTATCAATCTCCATCTTGTTGGCGTTTCTTCATAAATCAGATTTGATCCGCTTCCGCCGTCCATGAGTACTTTGGTGAGCGAAGGCCATCTGTCGGACTAAGGACGGGCGGTGGTGCCGGACAGCCGAGATCGAGGTTAAATCACGGCATTAAAAGTTATAGCATGTCGTTCCAAGGGTTTATTTTGCCACGATAAATTTCAGCGAACTTCGGAGCTTGCTTGCGCCTATTGTTTGAGGCAAAAGTCTCGAAAACTATTAGTACCGTATTGTGTTATTTGGCAGGATGTTGTTCGCATTATGGCCCTAAGAAGATCCTCGCCACTTTTGCCACTGCGGAGTATCAACATGCCTTAAGGCTATGGTAGGTGTTGTATCTGAGTACTATGGAGCTTACATGGCCCATCGAGCCATTCTTCAATCTGGATCTCCATACTGGCGTGAGCTTTGGTTTCTTGGGGTTGGGTGGACGACTTCGACGAGTTAAATCTGTTTAGTTCGGACAAAGGTTTTGGCGAGAAGCGATCACTATCCCAAAATTCTGTTTGGGTTTCCAGCGCTCTCCATCATACTGATACTTCCGTACTATGGTTTGCCAAGTCATGGCGTACTATGTCATGACTTATAGCATTGAGAGTCCTTCGTCCGTACAGTTTTTGCGAAAAAGTGAGACCATGTCCTCTTGGCGGCAGCTCGACCTTATTAAGCGCAAGGAGAATCTGGCCCGATAGTGATGTCACGGTTTCACAGGCTCTTGCACGATCTTGGGAGAGCAGTTTAGGTCCGATTTAGGGTCGGATTTTGATCGATCTATCGCCCAAGGGCGGCTAGTCGAGCTAAACAGTTCGAGGATCCGGGGTGCATAATTTCTTGACCCGATGCCCGACTCTAAGTCCGGAACCTAGGTCAGGTTTTCCTTTGAGCAGGTCTTTGGCTCAAGGAGTTTGTTGATCGAGCATAGCTTGTCCTCAAAGTTGAGGGCAATCACGTGTGGTTCCTCCACTATTGCTATCTCATGGGTGGCGGCGGGGACTGATGTCCCTTTGGTGGGTTTAAGCCCAATCCGGTCGTGGTATGTAGCGACTCCCAAAGCGGTGATCACGATCAAGAGCTCGTTAAGGAGGAGAGCTCCATTGGATCCATCTGTTCGGCAAGTTCGAACTGGCGTGAAGGTTATGATTGATGACCGAGAAGTCATCGTCGGCGCCACCGCTTGCCAGGGGTGTATGATAAAGCTGCCGAGCGGGCGTCGTGTTGGGAAGCGTAGCGAAATTCAAAATTTTCTACCATCACCAAGATCAATCGATGGAGTAATCTAAGCGAGGGAAGGGAGTGCATCTACATACCCTTGTAGATCGCTAAGCGGAGCGTTCAAGTAGTGAGGTTGATGGAGTCGTGCTCGTCGTGATCCAAATCACCGATGATCCTAGCGCCCGAGCAGACGGCACCTCCGCGTTCAACACACATACGGTTGGGAGACATCTCCTCCTTCTTGATCCAGCAAGGGAAGGAGAGGTTGATGGAGATCCGGCAACCTGCGGCGTGGTGGTGGAAATGGCAGGATCGGCGAGGGCTGCCATGGCATAGCGAGAGGAGAAGGTTGTCACGGGAGGGAGGCGCCCGGGGACTCGAGTGCGGCTGCCTCCTCCCTCCCCTACATAGGGGCCTGGGGCGCCCGGCCCTTGTAGATCCCATCTGGGAGGCGGCTGCCCTAGGGGTGGCAGGCCTCCAAGCCAAGTGGGCGCCCCCACCCCTTGGGTTTCAACCCTAGGCGCATGGGAGGCCCAGGGAGGCGAACCAGCCCACCAAGGGCTGGTTCCCACGCCCCTTCAGCCCATGGGGCCCTCCGGGATAGGTGGCCCCACCCGGTGGACCCCCAGGACCCTTCCGGTGGTCCCGGTACAATACCGATGACCCCCGAAACTTTCCGATGGCCGAAACTGGACTTCCTATATATAAATATTTACCTCCGAACCATTCCGGAACTCCTCGTGACATCCGAGGATCTCATCCGGGACTCCGAACAACTTTGGGTTACAGCGTACTAATATCTCTACAACCCTAAGCGTCCTTTGAACCTTAAGTGTGTAGACCCTAAGGGTTCGGGAACCATCTGAACATGGCAGAGACAACTCTCGGCCAATAACCAACAGCGGGATCTGGATACCCATGTTGGCTCCCACATGTTCCACGATGATCTCATCGGATGAACCACGATGTCGAGATTCAATCAATCCGTATTCAATTCCTTTGTCTACGGTATAGTACTTTTTGAGATTGATTGTAGGTATCCGATACCTTGTTCAATCTCGTTCTTGGCAAGTCTCTTTACTCGTTCGTAACACATCAACCCGTGATCAACTCTTTGGTCACCTTGTGCACATTATGATGATGTCCTATCGAGTGGGCGGAGATACCTCTCCGTCTGCAGATGACAAATCCAGTCTTGTTCGTGCCAACCCAGAGACACTTCGGAGATACCGTAGTGCACCTTTATAGCCACCCAGATTACGTTGTGACGTTTGGTACACCAAAGCATTCCTCGGTATCAGGGAGTTGCACAATCTCATGGTCTAAGGAAATGATACTTGACATTAGAAAAGCTTTAGCATCTCGAACTACGATCTTTGTGCTAGGCTTAGGATTGGGTCTTGTCCATCACATCATTCTCCTAATGATGTGATCCGTTATCAATGACATCCAATGTCCATGGTCAGAAACCGTAACCATCTATTGATCAACGAGCTAGTCAACTAGAGGCTTACTAGGGACATGGTGTTGTCTATGTACGACACATGTCTGAGTTTCCTATCAATACAATTATAGCATGGATAATAAGCGATTATCATGAACATGGAAATATAATAATAATAACTAATTTATTATTGCCTCTAGAGCATATTTCCAACAGTCTCCACTTGCACTAGAGTCAATAATCTAGTTCACATCGCCATGTCATTAACACTCACGGGTCACATAGCCATGTGACCAACATCAAAAGTTTACTAGTGTCAATAAACTAGTTCACATCGTCATGTGATTAAGACTCAATGAGTTACGGGGTTTGATCATGTTTTGCTTGCGAGAGGTTTTATTCAGCGGGTCTACAACATTCAGATCCGTATGTACTTCACAAATCTCTAGGTCATATTGTAAATGCTGCTTCCACGCTCCACTTGGAGCTATTCAAATAGTTGCTCCACTATCGTATCCGGTTTGCTACTCGAGTCATTCGGATAGGTGTTAAAGCTGCATCGATGCAACTCTTTCGTCGAACTCTTTATCACCTCCATAGCAGAAACATTTCCTTATTTCTCTAAGGATAATTTTGACCGCTATCTAGTGATCCACTCTGGATCACCTTTGTACTCCTCTTGCGGACATGTGGCAAGGCACACATCAGTGCGGTACTCGGCATGGCATACCGTATAGAGCCTATGACAAAAGCATAGGGGCGACCCTCGTCCTTCCTCTTTCTTCTGCCGTGGTCAAGCTTTGAGTCTTACTCAACTTTACACCTTATAACTCAGGTAAGAACTCCTTCTTTGGTGATCTATTTTGAACTCCTTCAAAATCATGTCAAAGGTGTGTGTTCTTTGAAAATATTAGCGAGCGTCTTGATCTATCTCTATAGATCTTGATGCCCAATATATAACAGCTTTATCTAGGTCTTCCTTTGAAAACTCCTTTCAAACAACCCTTTATGCTTTCAGAGAATTCTACATCATTTTGGATCAACAATATGTCATTCACATATACTTATCGGAAATGTTGTAGTGCTCCCCTCACTTTATTGTAAATACAAGTTTCTAGCAAACATTGTATAAACCTAAAGCTTTGATCACTCCATCAAAGCATATATTACGACTCGAGATGCTTGCTCTAGTCCATGAAAGGATCGTTGGAGCTAGCATACCTTTAGCATCCTTAGGATCGACAAAACCTTTCTGATTGTATCACATACAACCTTTCCTTAGGAAAACTGGTAAGGAAACTTGTTTTGACATCCATCGCGATTTCATAAATGCAGCTAATGCTAACATGATTCCGGCGGACTTAAGCATCGCTACGGATGAGAAAATCTCGCCGTAGTCAACTCCTTGAACTTGTGAAAACTCTTACATACAAGTCGAGCTTCATAGATGGTAACATTACCGTCCCGTCCGTCTTCTTCTTAAAGATCCATTTATCTCAATGGCTTGCCGATCATCGACAAGTTCACCAAAGTCCATGCTTTGTTACGATACATGGATCCTATCTTGGATTTCATGGCTTCTAACCATTTGTCGAATCTGGGCCCACCATCGCTTCTCCATAGCTCGTAGGTTCATTGTTGTCTAGCAACATGACTTCCAAGACAGGATTACGTACCACTCTGAAGTAGTACGCATCCTTGTCGTCCTACGAGGTTTGGTAGTGACTTGATCCGAAGTTTCATGATCACTATCACAAGCTTCCACTTCAATTGGTGTAGGTGCCACAGGAACAACTCCACATGCCCTACTACAAACTAGTTAAGTGACGGTTCAATAACCTCATCAAGTCTCCACCATCCTCCCACTCAATTCTTTCGAGACAAACTTTTCCTCGAGAAAGGACCGATTCAGAAACAATCCCTATTGCTTTCGCATACGAGGAGGAGGTATACCCAACTGTTTTGGGTGTCCTATGAAGATGCATTTATCCGCTTGAGTTCGAGCTTATCAGCACTGAAACTTTTTAGCATAGGCGTCATAGCCCAAACCTTTTAAGAAAGCGACAGCTTAGGTTTCTACGAACCACGGTGTAAACTCAAATGGAATTGCGTGGTGCCCTATTTAAAGTGAGTGTGGTTGTCTCTAATGCCTAACCCATAAACTACAGTGGTAATTAGAGAAGAGACATCATGGTATGCACCATATCCAATAGGGTGCAGTTGTGATGTTCGGACACACCATCACACTATGGTGTTCCAGGCGGTATTAGTTGTGAAACAATTTCCACAATGTCTTAATTGCGAGCCAAAACTCGCAAGATATTCATCTCTATGATCATATCATAGACATTTTATCCTCTTGTCACGATGATCTTCAACTTCACTCTGAAATTACTTGAACCATTCAATAATTCAGACTTGTGTTTCATCAAGTAAATATACTCAGTATCTACTCAAATCATCGGTGAAGTAAGAACATAACGATATCCATTGCGTGCCTCAGCACTCATTGTCTTTGCACACATCAAAATGTATTACTTCCAACAAGTTGCTTTCTTGTTCCATTTCTTGAAAGCGAGGCTTTCAGCCATCTTGCCCATGTGGTATGATTTGCATGTCTCAAGTGATTCAAAATCAAGTGAGTCCAAATGGTCCATCTGCATGGAGTTTCTTCATGCGTATATACCAATAGACATGGTTCACACGTCTCAATCTTTTCAAAGGCGTGTGAGTCAAAATCCATCAACATGGAGCTTCTTCATGCGTTCTATACCAATATGACACAAATGGCGATTGCCACAAGTAGGTGGCACTATATCATTTCTATCTTATATCTTTTGGTATGAACATGTGTATCACTACGATCGAGATTCAATAAACCATTCATTTTAGGTGCAAGACCATTGAAGGTATTATTCAAATAAGCAGAGTAACCATTATTCTCCTTAAATGAATAACCGTGTTGCGATAAACATAATCAATCATGTCTATGCTCAGCATGAAACACCAAATAACAATTATTTAGGTTTAACACCAATCTCGATGGTAGAGGAGGCGTCACGATGCTTGATCACATCAATCTTGGAAACACTTCCAACACATATCGTCGACTCACCTTTAGCTAGTCCTTTGTTATTCCATAGCTTTTATTTTGAGTTACTAACACTTAGCAAGCGAACAGGTATCCAATACCACAAGTGCTACTAGGATTACTAGTAAAGTACACATTAACATAATGCATATCTGCTACCTCTTGAGCCTTTGCGTTGGATTTCCCGAAGAGGAGAGGATGATGTAGCAAAGTAGCGTAAGTATTTCCCTCAGTTTTTGAGAACCAAGGTATCAATCCGGTAGGAGACCACAGCAAGTCCCTCGTACCTACACAAAGCGATGATACTACTGCAACCAGCGCAGGGTTGTCAATCCCTTCACGGTCACTTACGAGGTGAGATCGATAGAGATAATATTTTTGGTATTTTTGGTATACAGATGCAAAGTAAAAAGTAAAAAGCAAAGCAAGTAAATAAAGTGATGGAGATTGATATGATGAGAATAGACCGGGGACCATAGGTTTCACTAGTGGCTTCTCTCAAGAGCATAAGTATTCTCGGTGGGTGAACAAATTACTGTTGAGCAATTGGAGAATTGAGAATAATTATGAGGTTATCTAGGCAATGATCATTTATATAGGCATCACGTCCGTGACAAGTAGACCGAAGCGATTACGCATCTACTACTATTACTCCACTCATTGACCGCTATCCAGCATGCATCTAGAGTATTAAGTTAAAAAGCAGTAATGCTTTAAGCAAGATGACATGATGTAGAGGAATAAATTCATGCAATATGATAAATACCCCATCTTGTTATCCTCGATGGCAACAATACAATCGTGCCTTGCAACCCTTTACATCCTTTGGTAAGGACACATAAGATTGAACCCAAAGCTAAGCACTTCTCCCATTGCAAGAACTACCAATCTAGTTAGCCAAACCAAGCGGATAATTGAATAGACTTGCAAGATAACTCAATCATACATAAAATAATTCAGAGAAGAATCAAATATTTTCCATAGATAAGTTGGATCATAAACCCACAATTCATCGGTCTCAACAAACACACATAAAAGAAGATTACATTGGATAGATCTCCACGAGAGAGGGAGAACATTGTATTGAGATCCAAAAGAAAGAAGCCATCTAGCTACTAGCTATGGACTGAAGGTCTGAAGTAAACTACTCACACTTCATCGGAGGGCTATGGTGATGATCACGAAGCCCTCCATGGTGGATGCCCCCTCGTGAACTCAGGAACAGGCCCAAGATGGGATCTCGTGGATCTGAGGAAGTTGAGGCGGTGGAATTAGGTTTTGGCTCCTCCTCCGATCTGTTGAGAGTGCGTGGGTATATATAGGAGGAAGAAGTGCGTCGGTGGAGGCGTTAGGGGCCACGAGGCAGGCGGCGCCCGGGGGGCGCGCCCCACACCCTCGTGACCGCCTCGGCACTCCTTGGAGTAGGGTCCAAGTCTCTGGATCACGTTAGTGAAAGATCACGTTCGAAGGTTTCATTCCGTTTGGACTCCGTTTGATATTCCGTTTCTTGAAACACTTGAAATAGGCATAAAAAACATGCAATTACAGGCTGGGCCTCCGGCTAATAGGTTAGTCCCAAAAATAATATAAAAGTGGAAAATAAAGCCCATTATAGTCCAAAACAATAGATAAAGTAGCATGGAGCAATAAAAAATTATAGATGCGTCGGGAGGCGTATCGAGGCATCCCAAGCTTAATTCCTGCTCGTCCTCGGTAGGTAAATGATAAAAGAGAATTTTTGATGTGGAGTGATACTTTGGCATAATTTGAATGTAAATCTTCTTAATTGTGATATGAATATTCAGATCGAAAGATTCAAGACAAAAGTTCATATTGACATAAAAAATAATAATACATCAAGCATACTAATCAAAATAATTATGTCTTCACAAAATAACATGGCCAAGAAAGTTCATCCCTACAAAATCATATAGTTTGGCTCGCTTCATTTTGTCACACAAATATGTTCCCAACTTTTATACCCCGATGACAAGCCAAGCAATTGTTTCATACTTAAATAATCTCAAACTTTTTCAACCTTCACGCAATACATGGCGTGAGCCATGGATATAGCACTATGGGTGGAATAGAATATGATGATGGGGATTGTGTGAGAAGACAAAAAAGAGAAATTCTCACATTGCGAGGATAATCAATGGGCTATGGAGGTGCCCATCAATTGATATCAACCTGAGGGTAGGGATTGCCATACAGCGGATGCACTAGAGCTATGAATGCTCAACAAAAGAAAACTAGTGGGTGTGCATCTCAACTTGCTTGCTCATGAAGACCTAGGACATTTGAGGAAGCCCATCGTGAGGATATACAAGCCAAGTTCTATAATGAAAAATTCCCACTAGTATGAAAAAGACAACTTATGAGACTCACTATATGAAAAACATGGTGCTACTTTGAAGCACAATATATGAGACTCACTACATGAAGAACATGGTGCTACTTTGAAGCTCAAGTGTGGAAAAAGAGATAGTAGCATTGCCCTTTTCTTTTCCCTTTTTTTGGGACTTTCTTTTTTATTTTGGCCTTTCTCTCTTTTTTTTATTTTTTATTTGGGCAATGCTCTAATGATGATGATCATCACACTTCTATTGATTTACAACATGAGGATTACAACTCGAAACTAGAACAAGGTATGACTCTATATGAATGCCTCCGTGATGTAGGGATGGTGCAATGAATCAAAGAGTGACATGTATGAAAAATAATGCATGGTGGCTTTGCCACAAATACGATGTCAACTCACATGATCATGCAATGGCAATATGACAAAAGTAATGTATGTCATGATAATGATGAGCGGAGCGGTGGAAAGTTGCATGGCAATATATCTCGGAATGGCTATGGAAATGCCATAATAGGTAGGTATGGTGGCTGTTTTGAGGAAGATATAAGGAGGTTTATGTGTGATAGGCGTATAAATATCCGGGGTTTGGATGCTGCAGCGCGGTTTACCAATTCTCAATGTGAGAAAGGGCAATACTGCAGTAAAGAGGCTAGCAATGGCGGAAAGGTAAAAGTCGCATTACAATCCATGGACTCAACATTAGTCAAAAGAACTCATATACTTATTGCAAAATTTAGAAGTCATCAAAATCAAGTACTACTGCATGCGTTTTAGTTTCCTAATTTTAAAAATAGGAATGGAATCGTTTTTATTAGGAAAAACCTGGCCCATTAAGCACCTATTCTAGCCCAACAAGAGATCTCTCCTTCCTCTGTTTCCTCTCCGTTCTGAAGCTTTCCATATCCATGGAGGCTCCACCTTCCGATCTCCCTCGTCTTTCCATCCCAGCGCCTCCGAGACCGCCTATAAACCCCCTCCTCTCCTCGTTCCATTTTCCCATCCCCGCCCCCTCCCTGCGTAGCCTTCTACGCCACCGTCCTCCTTTTCCTGCCTAAGCGCTCACGGGAGCTCTCCCGGAGCCCGGCCGAGAGTGAGCAGCACAGGCGCCCAGCGCCACCTCCCCAGCCGACCCCTCCTCCGCCACCCCCACCCTCGCTGACCTCGCCCCCTCGCCGGAGCAGCCCTCCATGTCGCCGTCTCCTTCACCATCTACGCCTCACGTCTGGGTAACTCCTTGTTGTTTTTTCTCTTTCTTTGTCTATTCATTACCACCGTTAGATCTTGATCCTAAGGCCCCAAATAGATCATAATAGCCAAACAGTTTTCTTCAATGTCGGCCGTCCTCTAGATAGCCTAAGCACCGACAACCAATCAAATCTTGCCATCGCGTTTCGTTTTCAGATTTATTTCCGTAACAGATTTAGTTCCGTTCTTGTTTAGCTTATAACTTTTGATCTAGAATTCCAATGATGCTGATTCTTTTTGCGTTAGATCACAATTTTCTTGTAGTTTCCAAAAATATATAATTTGTCTATGTTTGGATTTATAAAAATTGAGTTAGATCAGATTTGAATTAAAGCTTGTTTTGCTTATTCGGGAGTTTAAAATAGATTTTTATTTGATTCTTTTTCTACTGATCACTAGTGATCATATTTACCAGTGGTAAAAATTTCAAATTTTTGAGTATTTTAGCTTATTATTTCATATAAAACAAATTCTGTTTTAGTTCTATTAGAATTATAGCTACTTCTTTTCTATAGTTGTTTTAAATTATTTTATTTTATATTTCAGAAAGTTTATGTTTGGTTTCTATTAGTTAAACAGTAGGTGTTCAACAAGTTTTTATATTTATTTTATTTTGTTATCGTGAAATCAATTCAAGTTAGCTAATAACTTGCAATGGATTTCTCTCTTATTTAACTCCCAATTGAAAATACTTTCAAAATAGCTTTATGAAAAAAATACTTTATTTTTGTCTTAACTAAATTTATATTTTATTCTCTGTTATTTTAGTGTTTTATTTTCCGTTAGACAAAACTATTTTTGTGAATGTTGTAGAAAGACTCCTAGTTTTATTTGAAGTTCGGATTCTTATCGCTCTCTCTTTTGTTTGATTGTTAGTGTAGTGCTTATGTGAATGATATGTTTGTTATATAGATTTCATCGAAGTAGTGAGTAGTCTATCAAGTTATTTCTTGAGAGATAATTCTTCTTCGTCAACATCACCGAGCAAGTTCACTTTGATCATTGCTTTCATACCTATGTTTTATTGCATTTAGTGGCATCCTTGCAACCACCCCTCAGTAGTGTTATTGAATCCTTGTAGTTGAGTAGTATGCATGGTGGAACCCATCACCCTGTTACCAAGCCGGGGCGTTATTTATTTTAATGCTACGCTATAGTAGGCGGGGTTTGGTATGAGTGCTTTCGGGAGTGGTGTGAGAATGAAGAATTTAGCCAATGCGACAACTCCATGATGGCTTTGCAGGACTGCATCTTCAAGGCCTCAAGACTTCAAGGCTCGAGACAAGAATTCAATACACTACTGGGTGAAGGATGGTTGTGGGCACCTGGAGAAACAGTGGTTGGCGGGATGCA
The DNA here is from genome assembly GCA_021605205.1 of Aegilops longissima. Classification (NCBI taxonomy): domain Eukaryota; kingdom Viridiplantae; phylum Streptophyta; class Magnoliopsida; order Poales; family Poaceae; genus Aegilops; species Aegilops longissima. Next base: position 600,818,411 of record CM038679.1, on the reverse strand, counting down.
TGGACGCCATGACATCTTGCGAGAGCTTCACCCAGACTCAAAGAGGCGGAAGAATACTTCACGTGAAGCTTACATGCAACGCAAGTCATTATGGGCTCGGCTTGGTTGACCTTAGTTGTGACTCTGGCTGGGGCCGGTACTAGCAGATGTTGATCTCGGTAGGATGGGTTGAGTGCAGACGGTGGTCGGAGGAACTCTTTGAAGACCATGTTTGGTCATCTTGTTCTCAAACACCCTGAAGTAGAGCGTAAAGAGAGGATCGAATCTTGCGGGTAAAGTGTACAAACCTCTGCGGAGGGTTTAAACCTAATCGATTAGCCGTGTCCCGATTCGGACAATTTGAGCATCTGGACTTGGATCTATCTCGGAACTCTCAACCTTTGGATTGATAACTTGTGGGTAATTTATGACTTTGGGCTATGAGACATCGGTTGGCGGAACCATGTCATGATAGAAAACTCCATATACAGACTTCATTTATTCCTTTGATGTAGGTAAAATAAAACCAGCTTTTACATAAACAAAATTTAGATACTGAGCCATAAAGCCATATTGCATATAGTATAGTTTTACTATCATTTTATTCATGTTGTGATCTTGCGGGTATTCAATGTCTTGACCTACTGCGGCTACAGCGTATCATGTTGTAGATATTTTCTTCCGACAGTAAGAATCGGTGCAGGTTACGGTCTACACTCAACCTGCGATGGGCGTTGATGGGACTCCACACCCGTTTGATTGTTTCAGCTGAGTATTATGAGGTATATATCAGTTTCGTTATTTATGCATGTGATTGCACTTTGATATATACATTGATGTCTGTGTGTGCCGCATCTGATCCGAGGATGGCATAGAAACACAGGCTTGAGTCTGAGTCGAATTCTTCAGCAGCCAAGTCGGATTGACGATAGTTGAGGTTATGGCGATATGCATAAGATGGGGAGTGCAACGCTCCAATATCGAAGCCCATGTGGCATTTCAGCGGGGAAGGCAGCGCCTCCGCTAGGCGTAAGTCGGACTCGCTGCCGCTCTGGCAAGGATATTAAATCTGTACAAAGGGAAGAGGAGTAATTCCTTATAAAATGCGGACGGATTCTCCATGCAACCCCAGCATGGGTAAGTTGCCATTCTTTTCCCCGCTTTGCTCTAGCGTTCTTACGCTAAGATTACTTGCATCAATGCTTCTAGGCGAGGAATTAAGGAGGCCGTAGAAGGAATCTTCAGCCCCTCCCGCAACGAGAGGACCTTGGAAGGGCCCTAGATCCGGGACTTAAAGTGGATCCGGATATCAACTGGAGCTTGTCAGCAGGGTATTTTATCGAGCGAGCTGGGATGGCGCCCTAGTGGCCATTAAGGCCGACTACCTGGTACTTCCCTCTTCATGTATGGCCCGAAAAAGCCTGTCCTTGAAGGACTCCCCAGTGTTATAATTTACCCTTGGCGTCGTTCTATTTGCGGCTTTGACGGCGGGCGAGCCCCTAGGGACTCAATCCCGGCGTCAGGCGAGGCTCAAGAGGAAGGCGGTGAGGTTGACACACGCTTCAGAAAACAATAACATGTCACTGTATAGAATTTAAAATATGTGGCGCCCTTACGTATGGCGGGAAGAATAACGGACTATATCAGGAGCCCTACCAATCACGCCTCCAGGCGGATTGCAGGGCCGGCCGGGGGTAGGCGGACACAGGCAGCGCCGCGTGCTCTCACGGCAGTGCGGACCTGCTCTCAGCCACGAATTCCAGTAGAGGCGCCATGAATCACAAGCGCCCAGACGTGCGCCGGAAAAACATCTTTTTCAAAGAAATGCCTTCAATTCGGCGGATCGTCGTCCAAGCTGCTGGGCGGGCTTGCCCAAGTGACAAACCAGTATACCAAGACATACGGGTGAGAATTTTGATAAGTATGTATAGCAGTAGCCCTGAGACTTGAAGCAGTTGAAACAACAGTTTTAAGGATCAATTATATACTGAGTCCTTGAGAAAAGCGAGCAATTGTTTAGGTGGAGGACTGCAAGGCGAACTAAGGGCTGCAGTTGCCAAGTTAGAGGAACCCCAAAGGCTCATCAGGTAACAATTATCACAATTGTGCGAAGATGCACAGTTAGTAAATGGATAATATGACAAGTCTAACGAAAATTCTGCGAGACAATCACAGGGGAATCCGGGCGTGGGAAGGATCGTCGCATCTCAAAAAAAAGTAGCTAGAGGTGGCGGCGCATTCTTACGAGTTAGGCGGAAAAAAACGATCTTCAAGATGCCAAAGTCCAGCTGGGCGTGAGTTAAAAGATCTCGCGCTCGGTGGCGGACTCCATGAAGAGAACAAAGAATCTTGACAGCGGCATTCTGATGAGTGCCTAGGCGAACTGTTGTGCAGTTGGCGAGGAAATATATTGAAAGAATTTTGCTTGCGAGAAATGTTAGCATATGCATACGAGGAGGAGATGCCCTCATCGCAAATGATTTACTGCAAGACCTTCATGGCGCGAAGCGAGCTCGGCAAAGTGATGCAGGGTGTTGCACGGATTTTGCCATCAAGCCTCTTTGCCCGAATGGCATGGGGAACTGCGGACCTGCTTCAAGGAGCCGCGGCGCTTCCGTCTATGGAAGATATCACATGCCGACAAGGAGCAAGAAAGCACAGGCAATGGTGAAGACCGCTACACAAGCTGGACCCGAACCATATGGCGAAGTGGGACGGCGGGGCCCGATGGGCAAGAAATTCCCGTTAGTGCGGTGTATGACCAGGTGGCGTTAACCGCTAAGTATTCTCAACAGGATTATAAGCTATAGCACTGTTGGGCGGTATAGAAGATATATCATCCAAATAACTGTGTAATTTAATGGGCATGATTAGCCCTAGCGGATTAAAATCATTTGTCATGGCGGACCTTTTACGCTTCAGCCCCGGATCCTATAGTCCGGGTTGTGTCGAATACCCTCTCAGCTATAAAACCGGGTATGCGTGGAAACAAGGTGTAGGGGTCATAAGTGCTTGAGCAGACAAGTACCCAACTAGTTATGTTATATTACATGGATAGTAAAACATCTTCGAGAGAATAGTTCGTTAGGGTTCCTTTCCTGAGTACGCATCGACGATGCACATGTCGGACTGCGAGCGATGGCGCATGATACAAGACTTCTGGATTTATGTTATGATAAACTAATACATCTTTTGTTCACCGACGAATATTCTCTTAAGGAAGCTAGCTTTCGCTTCACGATCGAGTACATCCGGCTGAAGCGGTAACAATCGGTGCTCCCCTTATGCCCTAGCGAATTAGCGGGAGCGTGGGGCATACACAAACGAGCAGCAACGGCAGCATCTTAAGTCATATTGCATATAGTGGTGATGAAAAGGCACATATGGAAAAAGAATGCATATCTGACAGGCGAGAAAGCCATGTGAGTAATCATTTTTAGCTTCCGTATAGGAAGCCCCGAATATTAACACACTTAGTGCGGTGGGTGATGCGGATATCCCTTGTATTGAATACTTTGTGAAGAGAAAAGGTCGAGAAAGGAAAGGGGATGGGGCATAATTAAAAGGGAGGGTTAGGAGGCGAACAATGTGTTTGGCGCTAGGCGTAGAATCTCCGTGATCTTCTGTGTTCCATGGGTTCGGCTCGAGTCATTATCGGATGCATTACGTGGATGCGCTCCTCCGATGAGAACTTTGTGTGAAGGACCCTCCACTTGGTTTGAGTTTGTCCTTCTTCTTCTCCGGTAGTCGTAGAGCGAGCTGCGCCAATATTGTAAGTTTGGCCCACACTTATGCTTTGGTATAAATCGAGGCTGCTGGCGATAGAATGCGAGCGGGCTTTTCGACATCAGCGCTCCTCCTCCAAGGCATCAAATTATCCTGCCGATCTAACTTCGGCTTCCTTTTTCGTACATGCGTCGTGTGGCGAATCATGTATTATGTGCAAGGTAATACTGCTTCGCGCCGTACACCATAAAAATGGTGTGTATCGGTGATGCAATTTGGTAGTCCGCGCCCGAGTAAGTGAGCTCCTCCACCGGTCGTATCCGACTCTGTCAAGGATCGCACTAGCCAGTTTGATGCGCTCATAATGAGACCATTTGCCCACTCTACTGACCGTTAGTTTGTGGATGGTAGATGGGCGTGTCGAGCTTGATGCCTATTTTTGCGCAGTTTTCACCGTCGGCTGTAAAGTGAGCCATTATCGGTGATGATCTTGTGGGGAACACGTGTCGATTATGCGACCCGGATATGAAGTCTATTACTGGTTGGATTCATCCGTTTTGACTGGTTTAGCTTCTATCCATTTGGTGAATTGTCCACCATGAACAATAAGTAATTCTTCTTATGGCTTCCCCTTTAAGAGGTCTGACCATATCCAGCCCCACCGCAAAGGGCAAGTTATGGGGATTGTTTGGAGTGGGGTAGGGGGCATGTGACTCTGATTGGCAAGAGCTGGCAACCGGCGCAATGTTGGACAAGGTCTTGTCGTCCGCTCGGGCGTCGGCCAATAGAAGCCTGTCTGGAAGGCCACTGACTAATGCCGAGCAGCGGCATGGTGCCCGCCCGAGCGGCGTGGATTTCAACCAAGAGATGCGCCCTTCCTCTTGGAGATGCATCTTTGTGTACTCCGATGGCGCTTTTCTTATAGAGTTCCCGTCGTAGACCTTGTAAGCTTTAGAGCGAGCGATGTCGGCGCATTTTGGTCTTGGGGAGCTCCTGCCTATTTAGGTAGGCCAAGAAGGGCTCGGTCCAGAGCGATTACATCCATGACTTGTGGGCCGGGGCGTTATTTTGGGGTAGAACCTCGACTATATGCGATGGTTGAATCGAGGATGTATTCGGATCCGTGCTAGTATTACGGTTCCCATACTACGGATGGCTTGAATAGCCGTTCAAGAATATATTAGGTGGGACGAATCGCGTTTAAGCGCCCGATCTGCGAGGACATCCGCCGCTTGATTGTTTTCTCGAGCCACATGGTGGAATTTGAGCCCCTCGAACGAGCTGACATTTTGGGGGCATTCGGTAAGCGCCATTCGGTAAGCCTTGTTGAGTCTTTGAAATCGACACATAGGCGCTAGGATTTATCCTTCTTTGGCACCATCACCAAATTGCCGACCAATCCGGATGTTTAATATCTACGATAAATCCGGCCTCGGTAACAGCTAACTCTTCCCCATTACTGTCGTTTGGGCTCGAAAACGCCTTAAGGTCTGCTGACTGGTTTATATCCTTTTAGGATATTAAAGGCTGTAATCGGCGGTCTGAGTGGGATGCTGGCATGTCGATGGGTGCGGGAAAATGTCCCAATTCTCGTAAAATCTCGAAGTCTTGGCGTCGATCGCGAGGCTCAACTGTGTCTGATGGAAGCTGTCTTAAGTGGGGTCCGTTAGGTGGACCTGGAATTTGACTATCTCATATGCAGGTTTGAATGGGTGGACTTGGGTCGTTTGTCGAGTATTACGTTGTCCCTGTCACGGTGGCCCGTGGTGTGTTAATTCTTGGCTGCTAGGGCTCGGATAATGCCTCCAAGCTAGAGCTGCGGTTTTATTTTCGGTCGGAAGCAGCGTCCGGATCACTGGCTAGGTGATTATTCCATTGGTCCGGCATTTAAGCTTCATGTACCCATAATGGAGTACAACTTGAAAGCTTGTGAGCGTCCGCCCTAGAAGGGCGTGGTATCCGCTATTAAAAGGAGCCACTTGGAATGTGATTTCTTGGACCTGTAATTTTTGGGGTGCGAATACCACATCGTGTGATTTTCCGCACCGTGCTTCGAGTAAGGATAATTCCCTGAAGGTCGTGCTGCTCCGTTCAATGCGGCTTTTATCAATCTCCATCTTGTTGGCGTTTCTTCATAAATCAGATTTGATCCGCTTCCGCCGTCCATGAGTACTTTGGTGAGCGACCATCTACATCGGACTAAGGACGAGAATTCGGTGCGGACAGCCAGATCGAGGTTAAATCGCGGCATTAAAGTTATAGCAGTGTCGTTCCAGGTTTATTTTGCCACGATAAATTTCAGCGACTTCGGAGAGCTTGCTTGCGCCTATTGTTTGAGGCAAAAGTCTGAAGATGTTATACCGTATTGTGTTATTTGGCAGGATGTTGTTCCGCATTATGGCCCTGCAAGAAGATCCTCGCCACTTTGCCACTGCGGAGTATCAACATGCCTTAAGGCTATGAGTAGGTGTTGTCTGGTACTATGGAGCTTACATGGCCCATCGAGCCATTCTTCAATCTGGATCTCCATACTGGCGTGAGCTTTGGTTTCTTGGGGGTTGGGTCGGACGACTTCGAGTTAAATGCTTTAGTTCGGACAAAGGTTTGGCGAGAGCGATACTATCCCAAAATTCTGTTTGGGTTTCAGCGCTCTCCATCGCCTGATACTGTACTATGGTTGCCAATCCATGGCGTACTATCAGCGGCTTATAGCATGAGGAGTCGCCGTCCGTACAGTTTTGCGAAGAAAGTGAGACCATGTCCTCTTGGCAGCTCCTTGTATTAGCGCAAGGAGGAATCTGGCCCGTAGTGATGTCACGGTTTCTGGGCTCTTGCACGATCGGAGAGACAGTTTAGGTCCGATTTAGGGTCGGTTTTGATCGATCTATCGCCCAAAGTAGCGGCTAGTCCGAGCTAAACAGTTTAGGATCCGGGGTGCATAATTTCTTGACCCGATGCTGACTCTAAGTCCGGAACCTAGGTCAGGTTTTCCTTTGAGCAGGTCTTTGGCTCAAGGAGTTTGTTGATCGAGCAGCTTGTCCTCAAAGTTGAGGGCAATCACGTGTGGTTCCTCCACTATTGCTATCTCATGGGTGGCGGCGGGGACTGATGTCCCTGGTGGGTTTAAGCCCAATCGGTCGTGGTATGTGCGACTCCCAAAGCGGTGATCACGATCCAAGAGCTCGTTAGGGAGGAGAGCTCATTGGATCCATCGTTGAGGATTCGAACGGCGTGAAGGTTATGATTGATGACCGAGAAGTCATCGTCGGCGCCACCGCCCGACGGGGTGTCATATAAAGCTGCCGAGCCGGCGTACGTGTTGGGAAGCGTGGAAATTCAAAATTTTCTACCATCACCAAGATCAATCGATGGAGTAATCTAGAGGGAAGGGGAGTGCATCTACATACCCTTGTAGATCGCTAAGCGAGCGTTCAAGTGTGAGGTTGATGGAGTCGTGCTAAATCGTGATCCAAATCACCGATGATCCTAGCGCCCGAGCAGACGGCACCTCGCGTTCAACACACATACGGTTGGGAGAACATCTCCTCCTTCTTGATCCACAAGGGAAGGAGAGGTTGATGGAGATCGGCAACCTGACGGCGTGGTGGTGGAAATGCGGGATCGGCGGGCCATGGCATGAGAGGAAGAGGTTGTCACAGGAGGGAGGCGCGAGGACTCAGGTGCGGCTGCCCTCCTCCCTCCACTATACATAGGGGCCTGAGGCGCGGCCCTTGTAGATCCCATCTGGGAGGCGGCTGCCCTGGGGTGTGGCCTCCAAGCCAAGTGGGCGCCCCACCCCTGGGGTTTCAACCCTAGGCGCATGGGAGGCCAAGGGAGGCGAACCAGCCCACCAGGCTGGTTCCCCTTCCAGCCCATGGGGCCCTCGGGATAGTGGCCCCACCGGTGGACCCCAGGACCCTTAGGTGGTCGGTACAATCCGATGACCCGAAACTTTCCAGTGGCAGCTGGACTTCCTATATATAAATATTTACCTCGAACCATTCCGGAACTCCTCGTGACATCAGGATCTCACCGGGACTCGAACAACTTCGGGTTACGCGTACTAATATCTCTACAACCCTAAGCGTCACTGACCTTAAGTGTGTAGACCCTAAGGGTTCGGGAACCATCTGAGACATGACCGAGACAACTCTCGGCCAATAACCAACAGCGGGATCTGGATACCCATGGCTCCCACATGTTCGATGATCTCATCGGATGAACCACGATGAAGATTCAATCAATCCCGTATTCAATTCCTTTGTCTACGGTATAGTACTTGCGAGATTAGATTGTAGGTATCCGATACCTTGTTCAATCTCGTTCTGGCAAGTCTCTTTACTCGTTCGTAACACATCAACCGTGATCAACTCTTTGGTCACCTTGATATGATGATGTCCTATCGGTGGGCGAGATACCTCTCCGTCTGCGGAGTGACAAATCGAGTCTTGTTTCGTGCAATAGCAGACACTGGAGATACCGTAGTGCACCTTTATAGCCACAGTTACGTTGTCGTTCATTCGGTATCCGGGGAGTTGCACAATCTCATGGTCTAAGGAAATGATACTTGACATTAGAAAAGCTTTAGCATGAACTACGATCTTTGTGCTAGGCTTAGGATTGGGTCTTGTCCATCACATCATTCTCCTAATGATGTGATCCGTTATCAATGACATCCAATGTCCATGGTCAGAAAACAACCATCTATTGATCAACGAGCTAGTCAACTAGAGGCTTACTAGGGACATGGTGTTGTCTATGTACGACACATGTATCGAGTTTCCTATCAATACAATTATAGCATGGATAATAAGCGATTATCATGAACATGGAAATATAATAATAACTAATTTATTATTGCCTCTAGAGCATATTTCCAACAGTCTCCACTTGCACTAGAGTCAATAATCTAGTTCACATCGCCATGTCATTAACACTCACGGGTCACATGCCATGTGACCAACATCCAAAGTTTACTAGTGTCAATAAACTAGTTCACATCGTCATGTGATTAAGACTCAATGAGTTACGGGGTTTGATCATGTTTTGCTTGCGAGAGGTTTTATTCAACGGGTCTACAACATTCAGATCCGTATGTACTTCCAAATCTCTAGGTCATATTGTAAATGCTGCTTACGCTCCACTTGGAGCTATTCCAAATAGTTGCTCCACTATCGTATCGGTTTGCTACTCGAGTCATTGGGATAGGTGTTAAAGCTTACATCGATGCAACTCTTTCGTCGAACTCTTTATCACCTCCATAACAGAAATTTCCTTATTTCTCTAAGGATAATTTTGACCGCTATCTAGTGATCCACTCTGGATCACCTTTGTACCCTCTTGCCGGACATGTGGCAAGGCACACATCAGTGCGGTACTCAGCATGGCATACCGTATAGAGCCTATGACAAAAGCATAGGGGACGACCCTCGTCCTTCCTCTTTTTCTGCCGTGGTCAAGCTTTGAGTCTTACTCAACTTTACACCTTATAACTCAGGTAAGAACTCCTTCTTTGGTGATCTATTTTGAACTCCTTCAAAATCATGTCAAAGGTGTGTGTTCTTTGAAAATATTAGAAGTCTTGATCTATCTCTATAGATCTTGATGCCCAATATATTTCTTCTTGATTCGATCTCACGGTGCTGCGGCGCTCGGTCCCGAGCCGACACGGCGCTCCATCCACGGCGGCGCCGCCGACCACTTCCTCCACGGCGTCGCTCCCTCAGCGGCGCGACGTCCACATCTGTAGGAGCCGCAGCTGCTTTAGCTCTCGCTTCGCGCTGCTGCTCTGCTCTTGCTCTCGGTCCCTGCACAGTGCCTCCTGCTATTGCTCTTGCTCGCTGCTGCTCTCGCTCTTGCTCTTGCTTGCGATGCTGCTCGGTTGGCTACACTTTAGTCGACTGAATCGACTTTTGGGTAAGTCGATTTTCAAGGGGTGGGCTCGCTGGGTGAAGGAAGAACCAGCCTTGATGGGAGGGCTCACGGAGAGGTACACAACTATCTATCTTAGGGTTCGGATGGGGTGGTGGTCACGCCCGGTGGTGGGCGGTGGCGTGGGGATCGCCGAGAAAAAGCTCGGCACGGGGGGGCTAGAGGGATGGCTGGGGGGCGGACCAGCGGTGGGGAGTGTTGGCGGGCGGGCGGCGCGCACTTGCCACTGGCTGTAGGGGGGCTGCTGTTTGGCGGTTGTGGCTGGCGGCTCGTGGGGTGGAGGTTGAAGATGAACCGCAGCCCTTGATTTCGTATCCACGGCTACAAAATAGACTGACCAGAGATGAAAAGGTCGATCGACCGACGTAGCCTCACCTTGCTAGTGCGTTCAGTTTCGGACAGCAAAATTCAGTTTCGACAAGCAAAATTCAGTTTCGGCAACAAAAATTCAGTTTCGACGGTTAGGTTCGCCGACAGTTAAGTTCTGTTTCCACAGTTAAGTTCAGAGATGAGCGGCTGATGTATTTTACATCTAGCACTTTGTGGTTATGTATTTTCGTCATGTATTGGAGATGCTATTAGAATTCCACTCAGAGTTAACGTTGTTCGTTGTCTCTCTTGTCTGCTTCAGCCTCGGCGTCGTACAACTCACCGGAGCTGCTCCAACAACGAAACCCTCCATCACAGCGGAGCAGTACCTGGGCTCCATCTCCGGGCGCCTAAGATCTTCTTCCCTCCTCCATTTGCAAAGTCAGCCGAGCATCCTCACCGCCAACCCAATCACGCTGAGATCGACATGGCTTCGCCAAAGAGGTTGTACACTTGTTGCATCTCTTTTTTACTCTACATGTTATATATATTGTCCACTGAGCACACGAATTTGTTCCTTTAGTGTCTCCTTGGAAGAAAAAATGTAGGAATTTTAATTTTCACTTGTCCTCCTTTTCAAATTCCTACTCATGAGGCACAAGACTAAGAGATAGTAGCATAATAGCATTATAACCGTACATTTTCTTGTGGTTTGACTTAATCTCACCATGCTTCTTTGCATCCTGTGATCTTCCAATTGTTGTGAATCAAACACCCAGATTGGCAGAAATCCTATGTTTTTAAATTCTCTGTTTTGCACGTGCATTCCTGAAAGTGCGTTATATCGACTAGAGGGGGTGAATAGGCGATTTTAGAAATTTTACAAATTCTTCAACGAGGAATTTCTTTGGTGAGGAAATTCCTTAGCGAAGAAATACATGCATGAATAAGTACTGTAAGTAAGCATAACATATTACAAGCATAGTCATCATGATGAAATGAAGACAATCACAGAGTACACAAAGCGTAATCACAGGATAACACAAGATGAAGACAATCGATGAAGAAATTGGACCGAGGAAATTGAGAAAGTCTTGATCAAAGTCTTCAAAACAGATATGAACAAACACTCAACACAAGAATGAGGAAATGAAAGGGTTGAGGAAATAGAACCGATTAGGTTGGTGAATACAATGATTTGGTAGACCAGTTCCAACTGCTTTGTCTCGGTTATGCGTCTGGTTGGAGCGGTGAGTATTTAAACTTCGAGGACACGCAGATCCGGACACCCGATCCGAGCACGCAGCTCGGGACACCAAGTCCTCACCGTATTCTCCTTGAACTAAGGTCACGCAGACCTCGTCCAATCACTCGTGGTAAGTCTTGAGCGACTTCCAAACCTTCACATACTTGGTCACTCGGCGATCCACAATTCCACTTGGATGCTCTGAACCGTGGCGCCTAACCGTCTGGAAGAAGCACAGTCTTCAAAGGTAAAAAGCGTCGGATCCACGCAGGATCAATTTCTTCAGTGATGCTCAATCACGTTGGGTTTGTAGGGGTTTGGTTTTTGGGTTTTTCCTCACTTTTGGGCTTTTCCTCACTTGATGATTTTCGCTCAAAGTCCTCAGAGGATGGGTTGCTCTCAAATGACAAGTGTCAAGTTCTCTCGGAGCAGCCAACCAACTAGTGGTTGTAGGGGGCGGCTATTTATAGCCTAGGGAGCAGCCCGACATGATAAGACATAAATGCCCTTCAATGATATGACCGTTAGGTGGATAAGATATTTGGGACAGCCGGTAAGCAAAGACAAGAACGATCGGAAATTTGAACATCAAATTCCTCGTGGCTATCATGTTCCTCATTTGTGTAGGCAATTACTGGCGAATTCCTAACTCCTCGATCGAGCAAATTCCTCGGCGACCGGAAGAGCTTCGTCTCTCACATCAAGAAATTGGTGAAGCTGTATGAGATTTCAAAAGCTTCACTCGAAGGAATTGGTAGGTGTAGGATTTTGAGTTGAGCATCAAATGGAAATTTTCCTTAGTATTTCCTCGACCCCCTTTAACGATGACGGTGTTTCCTATGACTCAAGAAAGAAAATGAAACTACGAAAACAAAAGTCTTCACGCTTCATGTTCCTCAAATAAATACCAAGTCTTCAGGATCACACCAATTTCTTCACTTTCAAAGTCTTCAGAAATTCTTCAGAATATCAAAGTCTTCAGTTGAAGAACTTCATTTTTAGGGGTCGACTTTCACTGTAAATATCAAACTCCTCATAGACTCATAGACCTGTGTACACTTACAAACGCATCAGTTACTTAACCTATAAGTCTTCAATACACCAAAATCACTAAGGGGCACTAGATGCACTTACAATTCCTATCCTATTCCTGTCTGTTTCTATCCCTGCATTGTTGGAATCCTCCAATTCAAACGAGCCCTTACATAATTACTTCTCTTACACATAGTTGTCAAAGAAAATCTTGCGTGGTTTGTCCCGCTCCTGCTGCGCCGTCGTCCACCCCTAGCTCAGCTGCTCCAACGATGAAGGGTCCAGCCACGGCGAGGGATCCAGCCTCGGACTGTCTTTCGCCGCCTTAGATCTTCTTCCCACCCTGGCAGCCATGAAAACTGCATTACCATCATCAACCGAAAGCAGATGACCTCGAGGACTACGGGTCCGCAAGAGAGGTCGCACTCTTTCGTGTCCGCTTCGTTATGCATCGCTTAATATTACATGCTACTTTATCATCCTGTTCACCGATTAGACTCGAGTCAGCTCCAAACTAATGGTCAAACTTGAGTTTTTAAATGGTTGTGGGGTACATATTAGGGCCGCTATCAATAGTATCTATCTACTATCTGGTTAATCTCTGGTGTCTACTATGAGTTTCATGTTGGGTGGGAAACAAACAGTAAATAAGCCATTATCTGTATATATTAATCAAGCCATTATCGCACTGCTATTATTGGTTTTGGGTCTATCCACAGGTTGCTACCATCACTCTGTATTTCTGCATGCACTCCTTACATAATCTCACTATGTTTTATTCCTATGCATGGCAATTATTGTAAACAATGGAACTGAACATGTAGAGCAAAAGAGACGAGCCTTGCGTGGCAATATAATTTCATGCAGACGTCGCTCCATGGTAGGCGCAAAGGCAGCCCCCCCTCCACGCATTTCGGATTGTAATCGAGAGGAAGATATCTTATCCGAGGGGGATTCAGAAGGAGAAGATAACTCCTATTTACCCCCTGAGGTCTTTGCTCTAACTTGGCATGCTGATGTTGGTTATATCATGCATATGGTGTCTTGCATTGCTTACTTTATACATCAAATATGTCATCTGCTTAGTTTAGACATCCTTTGTGCGAATGCCATCTGTTTAGTTTATTCATCGTGTATGTGAATTATGCAGCGCCACCTTGTTTAGCCGGGCATCATATATGTGAATTTTGCAATGCCATCCTGCTTAGCCGGTCATCTTATATGTAAATTATATCAGGCCATCCTTTTTTCGTTACATATTACATTTGTCAACAATGTTAGTACATTCAAGCTGCTCTTCGTGTGCATCAGCCATTTGACACGGTGATGGCAAATTCTGGAGTGAAAACAAGGTCTTGAGCAGACTATGCTATCGACGACGGCGCATATCTCACTGGTTACGGATAGCTCCTCGGAGGAGGATTAGAGACATGATGACTAGTCCTATTCCCCGAGGTGTATGCTCTAACTTGGCAGGGTTATGTTGCTCATATCGTGCGTATTGCGTCTCGCATTGCTATGCCATTTGATTAGTTTAGACATGCTTTGTGTGAATGCCACCCATTCAGTGTCTAATTACCATATATGTGAATTATGCATTGCCATCTTGTTGCAAGACATTATATATGTGAATTATACAATGCTATCTTGTTGCAAAGGCATTATATATGTGAATTATGCAATGCCACGCTGTTTAGCCAATCATCATGTATGTGAATTATATCATGCTATCATTTTTTGTATTACGTGTTCCATTTGTCGACAACGTTTGTATATTCAACTACTCTTCCTATGCATCAGCCATTTGAAGCGGTGATGGAAGTATCTGGAGTGAAAACAAGGTATTGAGCAGACAATGCTACTGCTGAAGCGAGACATCTTGGTAGCTCTGAGAGAGCTCCTCGGAGGAGGATTCGAGACTTATGACCAGTCCTATTTCCCCCGAGGTCTATGCTCAAACTTGGCAGGGTTATATTACCCATGTCATGCATGTTGTCTTGCATTGCTTAGTTTTTACATCATATATAGATTGTCATCACTTACTTGCTTACTATATAAATCATGTATTTGAATTATATCATGCCATCATGTTTACATAGTACATACACATCATCTATCTGAATTATGGCATGGCAACCCATTTAATAAAAACATCATATAGTTATATCATCTCATCATGTTTAGTGTTTACAATCATCATATTTAGAATTATGGCATTCTATCCATGAATGTATGTGAATTATGGCATGCCAACCTATTTAATAAACACATTATATAGTTATGTCATGTCATCCTGTTTACATAGTCTCATATTTTGAACTGTCTTTCCATCTTTTTAGTTAGCCATCATAATGTGAAATTGTGTCATGCTATCCTGTTTAGTTAGCCATCATATATGTGAAATTGTGTCATGCTATCCTGTTTGGTTAGACAACATAAATATGAATTATTTCATGCCCTCTTTTATTCCCCACTATCCATTGCACTGTCTATCATACAATGTCTATACTTTCAATTACTTTTCTTGTTTATCATCCATTTGAATTGGAGGCGTGATGGCACTATCTAAGGGAGTAACAACACGGTCTTGTAAAAGATAGTGCTACCATTGATGCAGATAGAACCACGGTTGTACTTGCCCAAGGACCAGATCCACCACACATAACCTGGACTCTCAGATTGTACCCCTACCCGGTTGGACGGAGAACCAGCTACACCCTTTCTAGCCCCAACCCCGCGAGATAGTAACCTGATTCAGATTGACACAACACCGTCTCCACCACAGAGCACCCAAACACGGCGGTTATTAAGGGAACTGCAGTTCCCAAAACACGAGGACCACCACTCAATCCCAACACAAGCGCTTAAAGGAGAAGAAGATTTGTTCTCGAGGTCAGGTTACGTAGCTATGGTTCATACTCTTTTGCTCTTGCATTATGTATTTACTCATACCAACTATTTTCAAATTTGAAGGATGGAATTGAAACTCCAATGGCATAGCAGTATGTTTTAAACCTGTTTCTTTAAGCTGGTTTCTGTTGTAACCTGCTCTATGTTGATTTCAGTTTCAATTGAATAAACAATTATGTTCTCATGTCATGCACATTACAAGTGTTGTTATTGCTCTATAGTTACCCACACTTATATTATGTCTATTACTGCTTTGTCTTGAACAAATATTATTTGAGCTGTGTCTCTATCTTGATTTGGCAACAAAACTAGAATGATATAGACCATAAAGTGACCATGGTACATAGATATATCTTTGTTTCATGCTGTTATCCTGTCCACTTTACTACTGAACTCATTTACCAAAATGAGTTTCATATACAACATAGTAAACATGTGATGTGTACCTTGTTTCTCTTTTAGAATGCAGACAAAATATTGGAGAACGATACCGCGCTATCAATGGTAAAGGAAGTAATGCGAGATAAGGTTCAAGATAGTGAGAAATCCTGTTGGTCTCCAAGAAAGCTGATAAAAACTATCTTGGCGACGAGTGAGGGAAACCAAAAGTCTGTCTTGATGTAGTGTTAGATTCTTGGCCACTCTGCTGGCACAAGCTCTTGAACTCACTACTGAATCAGTTCGTCTTCTTGAGTCTCAACTTCAAGTTGAAAGACATCGATCGAGATGTGCTTTGACAGAAGTGAAGGGTGAGGAAGTCCTGCAGAATTCAGATGCATATTTTACGGTGCAATGACAAGTTTGGAGGATTTAAGCGCCAAACAAGAGAAAGTTAATAAGCTTGCTAAGCATCTTGCCCGACATTATGGGTACCCAGGATATTGTTTCTTGAGATCTTCGAAGTCGTTTCAGTTCGGATTTGTTTCTTTGCGGCGTTTATTTGCGCTGGTCGCCAACTTTGACAACCGATGTATATGATATCTGCTTTGTTCCCTATATTTGCTTTGGTGGCGAACTTTGATGCCCGATGGATGTAATATATGTAACAACCGTGATAGCCTAGCATAAGTTGCTTGCTTATTTATTTCCTTGTTGTCTTGTTTATTTGTTTGCTTGTAGTCAGTGCAGTTCTTTTTAAAACTAGGCCACAATAACCATGGGCTAATATTTACTGTAGTGACACTAGGCCTCCTACGGTCCGTAGAAACAGTGGGCCTTCTACGGGCCGTAGAAACAGTAGACCTTCTACGGGCCGTAGAAACAATGGGCCTTCTACAGGCCGTAAAAACAATGGGCCTTCTATGGGTCGTAGAAACAATGGGGCTTCTACGGGCCGTATCATCAATGGGCCTTATACGGGTCGTATGACCATAACGGGCCATCGTTAATAGGCCGTGTTGATGACGCTATGAAAGCGTCCCAGCGTATTAACGGACCACAAGCGGGCCGATGTAACCACGGGCTGAATTTGGCCCACAAGCGAAAATAGCGAGAACGGGCCGTAAGTAAAGCGAATCTTTGAAATGAGCCCAAGAATAAATGGGCTCGAGAAGGCCGAAGATAACATTTCTTTGAAACGCCCAACTGAATAACGGGCTCTTAATGGGTATAAAGTGATATCTTTGTTCATTATGGGCCGGTTTCACCATGGGCTGTTAATGGGTGTAAAGTGATACACTTTTCATTGTGGGCCGATTTCACCATGGGCGTTAATAGGCCAAGAGTTACATAGGGCCTCATATGGGCGAAAAGGCGTCATGGGCCATACATGGGCGGGGCGAAAAACGGGTTGAATCATATTGGATGGCCCAGATGAAGCTCTTGGGCCTAATTCGGATAGGGCGAACGGGCCTTGGGTTAGCGGGCCGTAAATGGGCTATATGCAAGCAGGCCGTTAACGGGCTTTCCATGGGCCGCCCGCCACCTTTGAGCGAAGTCAAATGGGCCGAAATTTTCACAGGAATGGGCCTCTGTTGGGCCTGCCACGTGTCGACGTATCATAGGCGTATACATCCAATGAGTGGATGACATCTGTCCCAGCGATGAGTCGACACATGTTTCCTCTAGCCAATGATGATTTTACGTGGAAAATCCCCATTGGTCGGGGCTGATAACGGGTTATCGGATCCAAAACCCGACCCGATAAGCTTAACGGCGTTCCGTTACGGTGGATGCCACGTGCGGTCACCCTTGACGAAAGCACTTCGTGACGCGATTTATCGTCATGGAAGTGGACACTTCGTGATGATAATTTTGGTAATGTCATGGAACACTTCTACGACAACAGAGTATGACTATCTTGATTACGTCATAAATTTGTCATGGATGTACATGCATGACAAAAACGCGACCTCTTGTGACAAACTTCGTATTGCCGGATTTTGGGTTCAGCGGACCCTTAAGGTTCGAACTCTGGGGTGCGCGCGGAGATCCAACCCTCCACCGTCTCGTACCTCGCCGAATCGCAGGGACCTAAACTACTAAGAAGAACAGCACAAGAGACATGAGATTTATACTAGTTCGGGCCACCGTTGTGGTGTAATACCCTACTCTAGTTTGTGGTGTGGTGGATTGCCTCTTGGGCTGATGAAGAACAGTACAGGGAAGAACAGCCTCGCGAGGGTCTGTTCTTGGTGGGTGTGATGAACTGCTAGGTGGTGTCCCGTCGCTCTAGCTTGAGGATCGGGTCTCTATCTCTCTCTGATCTGGATGCGGATCGTCCCCCTACTCTGAGTGTGGCCACTCCTATTTATAGGCGAAGGCCCTGGGCCTCTTCCCAAATATCGAGCGGGAAGGGCGCCAACAATTGGCCATTTTGAAGGGGAACAGCGAGTACACTTATCTGACTAAAGTTGGTCCTCGCTTTCGCCAAAGGCTCGTGATGGCCTTTGCTTGGGCTCCACGATGACTCCCTTCCGGCCGTTGGGGCTGGTCTTGGTCTTGTTGCACGAAAGGTGCCTTTTCTTGATGCTCTTGCTGCGCTTGCTCCCTTTGCACCAAAGAGGAAAGGAGGATGCTGCGCTGGTGGCTGGCGCTTGGTCGTCATGGCTTGCGTCATGGGCACCTCACGAGGTACCTGCCTTGAACTCTCCGCCTCCTCATGAGCCAGCCTGACGAGGCTGTGCACGAGAAGCTCCTGTCGTCCGCCCATGAGGCTTGGCCCCTCGCGAGGGTCTTGAGCTTGTGTTGATGAAGATGGGCTGTCTGGGCCTCCTTTGAGCCACGCCTTGCCAGGCATGAGCGAGCAAGTTCGGGGACCCCGTTCCCAGAGCGTCGACAGTAGCCCCGGGCCCATGGCGCGCCCGAACTTGGCCGAGCGAGAGGCGAAGGGCAAGTCTGAAGCGTCGGGGCCCCTAACAGCCATGACCTTGGGCGACGCAGTGGCGGTTGATTGGACGTGTCTTTGCTCCCCCACGATGCCTCGGTTGTTGGAAATATGCCCTAGAGGCAATAATAAATAAGTTATTATTATATTTCTTTGTTCATGATAATCGTTTATTATCCATGCTATATTTGTATTGATAGGAAACTCAGATACATGTGTGGATACATAGACAACACCATGTCCCTAGTAAGCCTCTAGTTGACTAGCTCGTTGATCAATAGATGGTTACGGTTTCCGACCATGGACATTGGATGTCATTGATAGCGGGATCACATCATTAGGAGAATGATGTGATGGATAAGACAATCCTAAGCCTAGCACAAAGATCGTGTAGTTTGTATGCTAAAGCTTTTCTAATGTCAAGTATCATTTCCTTAGACCATGAGATTGTGCAACTCCGGATGCCGTAGGAATGCTTTGGGTGTACCAAACGCCACAGCGTAGCTGGGTGGCTATAAAGGTGCACTACAAGTATCTCCGAAAGTGTCGGTGGGTTGGCATGAATCGAGGATAGGATTTGTCACTCCGTGTAAGCGGAGAGGTATCTCTGGGCCCACTCGATAGGACATCATCATAATGTGCACAATGTGACCAAGGGGTTGATCACGGGATGATGTGTTACGGAACGAGTAAAGAGACTTGCGGAAGCGAGATTGAACAAGGTATCGGGATACCGACGATCGAATCTCGGGCAAGTACAATACCGCTAGACAAAGGGAATTGAATACGGGATTGATTGAGTCCTTGACATCGTGGTTCATCCGATGAGATCATCGTGGAACATGGGAGCCAACATGGGTATCCAGATCCGCTGTTGGTTATTGACGGAGAACGCCTCTGGTCATATGCGCATGGTTCCCGAACCCGTAGGGTCTACACATAAGGTTCGATGATGCTAGGGTTATAAAGGAAGTTTGTATGTGGTTACCGAATGTTGTTCGAGTCCGGATGAGATCCTGGACGTCACGAGGAGTTCGGAATGGTCCGGAGGTAAAGATTTATATATGGAAAGTTGTTGTTGGGTTAGGAAAAAGTTCGGGTTTTTCGGTGTATTGTACCGGAAGCTTCAAAAGGTTCGGTGGATTCGGAAGGGTCCGGAGGTCGGAAATAGTTCCACCACGTCCAATACATTAGCATGGGCTGTGGGGGCGCCCTAGCCTTAATGGGCCAGGGGCACCAGCCCCCAAGGCCCATGCGCATGGGAAGGGGAAACCCTAAGGCGGAGGGCCTCCACTTGACTTGGGAGGCACTCCTCCCCCTGGCCGCCCCTAGATGGGATCTAGGGCTGGCCGCACCCTGGGGTGGGAAAACCCTAAAGGGGCAGCCCCCTTCCCCTATATATACTTGAGGTTTTGGGGCTGCCATACACATGAGAACCTCTCCCTCTTGGCGCAGCCCTACCTCTCTCCTTCTCCTCTCTTGCGGTGCTTGGCGAAGCCTGCTGGATTGCCACGCTCCTCCATCACCACCACGCCGTTGTGCTGCTGCTGGATGGAGTCTTCCTCAACCTCTCCCTCTCTCCTTGCTGGATCAAGGCATGGGAGGCGTCACCGGGCTGTCACGTGTGTTGAGCAGCGGAGGTGCCGTCCGTTCGGCACTAGGATCTCCGGTGATTTGGATCACGATAGTCGACACCTTCAACCCCGTTCTCTTGAGCGCTTCCGCTTAGCGATCTACAAGGGTATGTAGATGCACTCTCCTTCCCTCGTTGCTGGTTTCTCCATAAATAGATCTTGGTGACACGTGAGAAAATTTTGAATTTCTGCTCGTTCCCCAACGATGGCATCATGAGCTAGGTCTATTGCGTAAATTCTTTGCACGAGTAGAACACAAAGTAGTTGTGGGCGTAGATGATGTTCAATATGCTTACCGTTACTAGTCCAATCTTGTTTGACGGTATTGTGGGATGAAGCGGCCGGACCGACCTTACGTACACTTACGTGAGATAGGTTCCACCGACCGACATGCACTTGGTGCATAAGGTGGCTAGCGGGTGCCGATCTCTCCACTTTAGTCGGAATGGATTCGATGAAAAGGGTCCTTATGAAGGGTAAATAGCAATTGGCATATCACGTTGTGGTTTTGCGAGGTAAGAAAGCGTTCTTGCTAGAAACCCATAGCAGCCACGTAAAACATGCAAACAACAATTAGAGGGCGTCTAACTTGTTTTTTGGGTGTGCTATGTGATGTGATATGGCCAAGAAGAATGTGATGAATGATATGTGATGTATGGGATTGATCATGTTCTTGTAATAGGAATCACGACTTGCATGTCGATGAGTATGACAACGGCAGGAGCCATAGGAGTTGTCTTTATTTATTGTATGACCTGCGTGTCATTAAACAACGCCATGTAATTACTTTACTTTATTGCTAACGGTAGCCATAGTAGTAGAAGTAATAGTTGGCGAGACAACTTCATGAAGACACGATGATGGAGATCATGATGATGGAGATCATGGTGTCATGCGGTGATGATGATGATCATGGAGCCCGAAGATGGAGATCAATGGAGCTATATGATATTGGCCATATCATGTCACTACTATATAATTGCATGTGATGTTTATTATGTTTATGCATCTTGTTTACTTAGAACGACGGTAGTAAATAAGATGATCCCTTACAACAATTTCAAGAAGTGTTCTCCCCTAACTGTGCACCGTTGCTAAAGTTTGTCGCTTCTAAGCACCACGTGATGATCGGGTGTGATGGATTCTTACGTTCACATACAACGGGTGTAAGACAGATTTACACACGCGAAACACTTAGGGTTATCTTGACGAGCCTAGCATGTACAGACATGGCCTCGGAACACGAGACCGAAAGGTCGAGCATGAGTCGTATAGTAGATCGATCAACATGAAGATGTTCACCGATGATGACTAGTCCGTCTCACGTGATGATCGGACACGGCCTAGTTGACTCGGATCATGTAATCACTTAGATGACTGGAGGGATGTCTATCTGGTGGGAGTTCATAAGATGAACTTAATTATCCTGAACATAGTCAAAAGACCTTTTGCAAATTATGTAAAAGCTCGCGCTTTAGTTCCTTGTTTAGATATGTTCCTAGAGAAAATATAGTTGAAAGTTGAAAGTAGCGATTATGCGGACAGTAGAAAGCTTATGTTCTTAATGCACGCTCGGTGTGCTGAACCCCAAGCGTAGTTTGTGGATGTTGTGAACATCGGACATACGTTTTGATAACTACGTGATAGTTCGGTTAAGCGGTTTAGAGTTGAGGCACCAAAGGCGTTTTCAAACGCCGCGGAACATATGAGATGTTTCGAGGGCTGAAATTGGGATTTCAGGCTCGTGCCCACGTCAAGAGGTATAAGACCTCCGACGATTGTCTTAGCCTGCAAACTAAGGGAGAAAAGCTCAATCGTTGAGCTTGTGCTCAGATTGTCTGAAGTGCAACAATCACTTGAACCGAGTAGGAGTTGATCTTCCATATGAGATAGTGATGTTTCTCCAAAGTCATTGCCACCAAGCTGCTAGAGCTTCGTGATGAACTATAACATATCAGGGATAGATATGATGATCCTTGAAGTATTCGCGATGTTTGACACAGCGAAAATAGAAATCAAGAAGGAGCATCAATTGTTGATGGTTGGTGAAACCACTAGTTTCAAGAAGGGCAAGGGCAAGAAGGGATACTTCATGAAACGACAAATCAGCTGCTGCTCTAGTGAAGAAACCCAAGGTTGAACCCAAACCGAGACTAAGTGCTACGGAATAAGGGAACTGCCTTTGGAGCAGCATTACCCTAGATACTTGGTAGATGAGAAGGCTGGCAAGGTCGATAGAAGTATATTGGATATACATTATGTTAATGTGTACTTTACTAGTACTCCTAGTAGCACCAGGGTATTAAGATACGGTTCGGTTGCTAAGTGTTAGTAACTCGAAATAAAAGAGCTACGGAATAAGCGGAGACTAGCTAAAGGTGAGTGACGATATGTGTTGGAAGTGTTTCCAAGTTTGATGTGATCAAACATCGCGCTCCCTCTACCATCAAGATTAGTATTAAACCTGAATAATTGTCATTTGGTGTTTGCGTTGAGCATAGACATGATTGGATTATGTCTATCATGTCTACGGTTATTCATTTAAGGAGAATAATGGTTACTCTATTTATTTGAATAACACCTTCAATGGTCTTGCACCTAAAGGAATGGTTTATTGAATCTCGATCGTAGTGATACACATTTTCATGCCAAAAATATAAGATAGTAATGATAGTACCACTTACTTGTGCTTTGCCATGTAAGTCATATTGGTATAAAAGCATGAAGAAGCTCCATGTTGATGGATCTTTGGACTCACTCATTTTGAAAAGTTTGAGACATGCGAACCATGTCTATTGGTGTATACGCATGAAGAAACTCCATGCAGATGGATCGTTTGGACTCACTTGATTTTGAATCACTTGAGATATGCAAATCATACCACATGGGCAAGATGACTAAAAGCCTCGTTTTTCAAGTAAAATGGAACAAGATAGCAACTTGTTGGAAGTAACACATTTTGATGTGTGCAGTCCAATGAGTCTTTGAGGCATCTGATGAATATCGTTATGTTCTTACTTCACGGATGATTCGAGTAGATGTTGAGTATATTTACTTGATGAACACAAGTCTGAATTATTGAATGGTTCAAGTAATTTCAGAGTAAAGTTGAAGATCATCGTGACAAGAGGATAAAATGTCTATGATATGATCATAGAGATGAGTATCTGAGTTCTGAGCTTTGCACGCTATTAAGACATTGTGGAAATTGTTTCACAATTAATACACTGGAACACCATAGTGTGATGGTGTGTCCGAACATCATAGTTGCACCCTATTGGATATGGTGCGTACCATGATGTTCTTATCGAATTACCACTATCGTTCATGGGTTAGGCATTAGAGACAACCACACTCACTTTAATAAGGGCACCACGTAATTCCGTTGAGATGACACCATTTGAACTATGGTTTGGAGAAACCTAAGTTGTCATTTCTTAAAGGTTTGGGACTGCGACACTTATGTGAAAAAGTTTCAGGTTGATAAGCTCGAACCCAAAGCGGGTAAAATACATCTTCATAGGACACCCAAAACAGTTGGGTATACCTCCTAATTCAGATCCGAAAGCAATAGGGATTGTTTCTTTTATCGGGTCCTTTCTCGAGGAAAAGTTTGTCTCGAAAAGTTGAGTGGGAGAATGGTGGAGACTTGATGAGGTTATTGAATCGTCACTACAACTAGTGTGTAGCAGGGCACAGGAAGTTGTTCCTGTGGCACCTACACCAATTGAAGTAGAAGCTTATGATAGTGATCATGAAACTTCGGATCAAGTCACTACCGTACCTCGTAGGGTGACAAGGATGCGTACTGCTTCAGAGTGGTACAGTAATCCTGTCTTGAAGGTCATGTTGCTAGACAACAATGAACCTACGAGCTATGGAGAAGCGATGGTGGGCCATATTCCGACAAATGGTTAGAGGCCATGAAATCCGAGATAGGATCCATGTATCAGAACAAAGCATGGACTTTGGTGGACTTGCCCGATGATCGGCAAGCTATTGAGATAAATGGATTTTAAGAAGAAGACGGACGTGGACGGTAATGTCACCGTCTATGAAGCTCGACTTGTCGCAAAGAGATTTTCACAAGTTGACTACGATGAGATTTTCTCATCCTTACCGATGCTTAAGTCCGTCGGAATCATGTTAGCAATAGCTGCATTTATGAAATCTAGCAGATGGATGTCAAAACGAGTTTCCTTACCAGTTTCCGTAAGGAAAGGTTGTATGAGATACAATCAGAAAGGTTTTGTCGATCCTAAGGATGCTGAAAGGTATGCTAGCTCCAGTGATCCTTCCATGGGTGGAGTAAGTATCTCGGAGTTGGAATATACTCTTTGATAAGATGATCAAAGATTTTGGGTTTATACAAAGTTTATGAGAAACTTGTATTTCCAAAGAAGTGAGTGGGAGCACTATAGAATTTTTGATGAGTATATGTTGTTGACATATTGTTGATCAAAATGATGTAGAATTCTGGAAAGCATATAGGGTTATTTGAAAAGTGTTTTCAAGTGAAAACCTGTATTAAGCTACTTGAACATTGAGCATCAAGATCTATAGGGATAGATCAAAACCGCTTAATGGTACTTTCAAAGAGCATATACCTTGACATGATCTTGAAGGTGTTCAAGATGGATCAGTCAAAGAAGGAGTTCTTGCACGAGATGTAAGGTATGAAGTTAAGACTTAAAGCTCGACCATGGTAGAAGAGAGAAAGGACGAAGGTCGTCCCTATGCCTTAGACGTAGGCTCTACGGTATGCTATCTTGTGTACCGCACCGAAGTGTGCCTTGCCATGAGTCATCAAGGGGTACAAGAATGATCCAGAATGGATCATTGGATATGATCAAAATTGTCCTTGGAGTAAATAAGGACATGTTTCTCGATTATGGAGGTGATAAAGAGTTGGCGTAAAGGGTTACGTCGGTGCAAGCTTTAACACCTATCCGAGTGACTCTGAGTAGCAAACCGGATACATATAGTGGAGCAACCATTTGGAATGGCTCCAAGTGGAGCGTGGAAGCAGCATTTACAATATGACCTAGAGATTTGCGAAGTACATACGGATCTGAATGTTGCAGACTCGTTGACTAGAACCTCTCTCACAAGCAAAACATGATCAAACCCCAGAACTCATTGAGTCTTAATCACATGATGATGTGAACTAGTTTAATGACACTAGTAAAATCTTTGGATGTTGGTCACATGGCGATGTGACCTGTCAATGTTAATCACATGGCGATGTGAACTAGATTATTGACTCTAGTGCAAGTGGGAGACTGTTGGAAATATGCCCTAGAGGCAATAATAAATAAGTTATTATTATATTTCTTTGTTCATGATAATCGTTTATTATCCATGCTATAATTGTATTGATAGGAAACTCAGATACATGTGTGGATACATAGACAACACCATGTCCCTAGTAAGCCTCTAGTTGACTAGCTCGTTGATCAATAGATGGCTACGGTTTCCTGACCATGGACATTGGATGTCATTGATAACGGGATCACATCATTAGGAGAATGATGTGATGGACAAGACCCAATCCTAAGCCTAGCACAGAGATCGTGTAGTTCGTATGCTAAAGCTTTTCTAATGTCAAGTATCATTTCCTTAGACCATTAGATTGTGCAACTCCCGGATGCCGTAGGAATGCTTTGGGTGTACCAAAGCGTCACAATGTAACGGGTGGCTATAAAGGTGCACTACGGTATCTCCGAAAGTGTCATTGGGTTGGCACGAATCGAGGCTGGATTTGTCACTCCGTGTAAGCGGAGAGGTATCTCTGGGCCCACTCGGTAGGACATCATCATAATGTGCACAATGTGACCAAGGGGTTGATCACGGGATGATGTGTTACGGAGCAGTAAAGAGACTTGCGGAAGCGAGATTGAACAAGGTATCGGGATACCGACGATCGAATCTCGGGCAAGTACAATACCGCTAGACAAAGGGAATTGAATACGGGATTGATTGAGTCCTTGACATCGTGGTTCATCCGATGAGATCATCGTGGAACATGTAGGAGCCAACATGGGTATCCAGATCCGCTGTTGGTTATTGACGGGAGAACGTCTCGGTCATGTCTCGCATGGTTCCCGAACCCGTAGGGTCTACACATAAGGTTCGATGGCGCTAGGGTTATAAAGGAAGTTTGTATGTGGTTACGAATGTTGTTGAGTCCGGATGAGATCCGGGCGTCACGAGGAGTTCGGAATGGTCCGGAGGTAAAGATTTATATATGGAAAGTTGTTGTTGGGTTCGGAAAAGTTCGGATTTTTCGGTATTGTACCGGAAGCTTCCAAAGGTTCGGAGGATTCGGAAGGGTCCGGAGATCCGGAAATAGTTCCACCACGTCCAATACATTAGCATGGGCTGTGAGGCGCCCTAGCCTTAATGGGCCGGGGCACCAGCCCCAAGGCCCATCTTGCATGGAAGGGAAAACCCTAAGGGGAGGGCCTCCACTTGACTTGGGAGGCACTCCTCCTCCTTGGCCGCCCCTAGATGGGATCTAGGGCTGGCCGCACCCCTTGGGGTGGGAAAACCCTAAAGGGGGCGCAGCCCCCTTTCCCCCTATATATACTTGAGGGTTTGGGGCTGCCATACACATGAGAACCTCTCCCTCTTGGCGCAGCCCTACCTCTCTCCCTTCTCCTCTCTTGCGGTGCTTGGCGAAGCCTGCTGGATGCCACGCTCCTCCATCACCACCATGCCGTTGTGCTGCTGCTGGATGGAGTCTTCCTCAACCTCTCCCTCTCTCCTTGCTGGATCAAGGCATGGGAGACGTCACCGGGCTGTACGTGTGTTGAACGCGGAGGTGCCGTCCGTTCGGCACTAGGATCTCCGGTGATTTGGATCACGATGAGTCGACACCTTCAACCCCGTTCTCTTGAGCGCTTCCTCTTAGCGATCTACAAGGGTATGTAGATGCACTCTCCTTCCCTCGTTGCTGGTTTCTCCATAGATAGATCTTGGTGACACGTAGGAAAATTTTGAATTTCTGCTACGTTCCCCAACATCGGTAACCTCCCGGATTCGACAAGTCCCTGCATGCGGAGTTGGTCATGATTACCGGTGGTCGTGGAGGCCGACGGTTGGCCTTTCGCCAGCAATAAGTTCGGAACGGCGCGCGCCCTTCCAGTCTATCCTTTCCTGTCTCTCCTTCTTCTCCATGGCTCCACCAAGGAAGTTCTCGGCCACAGAGAAGGGGAAGGGCCGCCAGGTCGAATCTTCCTCTCCTCCGCCTAAGCGTGGTCGAGTCGCCCTCATAAGCACCCGTGGCCTCCACGGCGGTCCCCCAGCAGTCGTGGGGAGGCTCTCAGCGTGGCGACAGCGGCTGGCCATGGTCGGGCGTGCCCGACGCGCGTCCCCGAGGCCGCGCCTCCATGCTCTTCAAGCGCTGCGGAGTTCATGGTGAGGCGGAGGAGCCGTCCGGCGTCCGACCTCAGCTCCCATGCTTCCTCCTGGGTGAGTTCCCAGATGGCGCCCTGAGTGGCCTCTGGCTCCAGGCAGATGGCTGTTGCAGCCGGCCTTCGTGGGCTTCTGGAGGTCTCTGCTGCAGGAACTGTTCTGGCCCGTGGCTGGCAGGCGTTCGCTCATGGCGTGGTCTCCGCCGCGGTGCTCCCTGCACTTCAAGTATGATGGCGACGCCACCCTCTATGTGAGGGTGTTTGGGGAAGACGGCCGCCGCATGGGGTGCTGCCCTAAAGACGACGACCGCGGCCGAGGACTCAGCCCCGGCTTGGGCGGAGAGGGCAGCGCGCGGGCGGCAGGCGATGCCCGCGACTCCTCACGCTTCACCAGCTCTTATTCGGGTGATGATTCTTCCAGCAGCGGCCGCGGCCAGCCCCCACGCCGCCGCGCCTGCTTGGGGGGTGGCAGCGGGTCCGCTCGCCGCCACGCCCCGGTGAAGCGCGAGATGGAGTCCGACTGAGCTCCGGAGGCGGCTCGGGCCTTCCAAGAGAGCCAGCACGGGGCATGCTTCACCTGCTTCTGTCCTTTTCCTTTCTTTTCTCCTGCGTAAAAAGGGAACAATGTGTGGCCCCGTGGGGCGTGTTTAGGGCAACATCGTTAATTATTGTAATGCTTTTGTTATCCTGATACTGTTCCCTTCTGCCGTGCGCCCCATTCATGAGTGAACCCCGGCCGTGGCCGCGGGGGCGATCGACCCTGGCCCCGTGTTCGCGTTGTGCTGCTCGTGGGGCATGGTCAGGAGAGGTGCTCCAGCTGTGGACCAGGGCCGTGAAAACTTGAGCGATAGGGGCAGGAGCGCTCATGAGGGGCTCCGAGGCTTCCGCCTCACGAGTCCCAGCAAGAGAAATCGAGGCAGGAGGGTGAAAAGATCGAAGAACCACAGACCAAAAAGGCGATAGTTTCGATAAAAACTCCAAATGGGAATAACCAGATCAAGCTGCAGAAAGCAAATGAAAAAGCCGCATCCGGCACCTAGTCTAGTCTTGACGTCTTCTCACCAGCGTGGAGCTAAGTGCTGCCTTTGGGCGAGGGAGCCCAGGGCTGAGGCCGGCACTCCACGAGACTCAGGCGTGTACAACCCCAACTCATTATTACGTGAGAGTGTCACGGCGGCGAGCTTCACAGGCGTTCGCCTTCTTCACAGCTCGGGCCTTTCTTCAGGAAGCAAGCTTCACGGCGTTGCCCTCTTCACGAGCTCGGGCCTTTCGAGCGCGACAGCTTCACGCGTTCACCTTCTTCACAGGCTCCGGGCCTTTTCCAAAAAGATGAACTTCACAGGCATTCGCCTTCTTCACAGGCTCAGGGCCTTTTCCAAAAAAGATGAACTTCACAGGCATTCACCTTCTTCACAGGCTCAGGGCCTTTTCCAAAAAAGATGAACTTCACAGGCCTTCGCCTTCTTCATAGGCTCAGGGCCTTTTCCAAAAAGATGGACTTCACAGGCATTCGCCTTCTTCACAGGCTCAGGGCCTTTTCCAAAAAGATGGACTTCACAGGCATTCGCCTTCTTCACAGGCTCTGGGCCTTTTAGGGGTAAAACCTCCGGAGGTGCTGGATGTTCCACGCGTTCTGTATAGGTACTCCCTCTTGAGTCTCCAAGCGCACGGAGCCAGGCCTGGAAACATGAACAACCTTGAATGGGCCCTCCCACATGGGAGAGAGCTTATGCAGTCCCTCCCTGGAGAGGACCCGTCGGAGCACGAGGTCCCCTACCTCGAGAGTTCTGGGGCGGACGTTGCGGCAGTGGTATCGCTGGAGTGCCTGCTGGTACCTCGCCGCTTGCAGCGCAGCTTCTCGACGGCGCTCCTCCCCCAGCACAAGGGCCGTCCCCCGCATGGCGTCCTGCAGCGTTTCATCGAACGCCAGGACCCACGCGGATCGACGCTTGACCTCCTAAGGAGGACCGCTTCGCTCCGTGAGACCGGGAAGAAGGGGTCTCTCCGGTTGGCTTGGTTGCGGTTGTGCGGATGGATCACAACACGAGGCGGAAGCTTCGTCGTACCAGCCTCGCCGAGCTTCAGTTTCTTCTTGAGCGTCCTGGTCTTGAGGCCTCTCAGGACCTCTGCATTGGCCCGCTCGGCCTGTCCATTGCTGCGGGGGTGCGCCACCGAAGCGTAGCATATCTGCGTCCCAAGGTTAGCGCAGTACGTTTTAAAAAGGTTACTGGTGAACTCTGTACCATTGTCGGTGATGATGCGGTTTGGCACTCCGAACCGGCTCACGATGCCCTTGATGAACTTGACCGCAGAACCAGCGGGGATGGCACGGACGGCCTCGACCTCGGCCCACTTGGTGAATTTGTCCACGGCGACGTAGAGGTAGCGATAGCCCCCTGGCGCCCGAGGAAAAGGGCCCAGAATGTCCAACCCCCAGACCGCGAATGGCCAAGTGAGGGGGATGGTTTGCAGGCCTCCTGCGGGCTGGTGGATCTGCTTGGCATGGAATTGGCAAGCCTCGCAAGCCTTCACGAGTTCGATAGCGTCATTGAGCACGGTGGGCCAATAGAAACCGCTGCGGAACGCCTTGCCGACAAGGGTCCGTGACGATGAATGATGCCCACAATCTCCGCCATGTATATCTGCCAGCAATTCCTTCCCCTGTTCCCTGGTGATGCAGCGCAGGGATACGTCGTTCGGTCGTTTCCGGTAGAGCTCTCCATCCATGATGTTGTATGCCGTGGCTTGCCGCGCCACACGCTCTGCTTCCTCCTCCTTCTCCGGCAAAGTCCCACGCGTTAAGTAACTCTTGAGCTCCGTGATCCAGCACTCCTCTTGAGGTTCCATTGTTAGGAGCAAGCGTGCTCCTGAGGCCGGGACTCACAGTGGGGCTCCGAGGCTGGTGGTGAGGAGCTCCTCCGAGGCTGTGCTGTGCTTGATAACGGCGGCAGGGCTGAGGGCTTGAAGAGCCGTTCCTCAAAGACGCCCGGCTCCTGGGGTAACCTCCTGGAGGCTCGTTTGGCGATGTCGTCGGCCTCTTGATTGGTGCCGTGGGGCACGTGCTGCAGCTCCAACCCCCAGAACTGTTTCTCCATCCTGCGGACCTCCGCAAGGTAGGCCTCCATGTGTTCATCCCTTGGCTCGTACACCTTGTTGGAGAAATTGACGAGGAGCTGCGAATCGCCCTTGATGGTAAGGCGCTTCACCCCCAGGGCAGCGGCAGCCTTGGACCGCTATCAGCCCTCGTATTCTGCTATATTGTTGGAGACCTTCTCGCCATCTTTGGAAAGCAGAGCTGCACGGCATAGTAGAGCTTGTCTGGCGGGAGATATGAGCATTGCCCCAGCCCAGCGCCTGTCTGGAGAATGCTCCGTCAAGTACATGACCCAACCTTCCGCGCCTCGCTCCACGGGAGAGGGACCGATCTCGCCGCCACGAGGCCGGTGCTTGTCCATTCGCCACGAAATCTGCAGTAGCGGCCCCTTGATGACTCTGGTCGTCTTGAACTCGAGCTGGAATGCTTGCAGCTCAATGTTCCACTCGGCGACCCTTCCGGCCAAGTTGGGGCTCCTGAGCACCCTCTCCAGGGGGTATGCCGAGACAACCTTGATTAGATGACCACGGAAGTAGTGCGCAGCTTGCGAAGCCACCAAAGAAGGCGAGGAGGAGCTTCTGCGGCATGGGGTACCCTGCCCTCGCATCCCGTAGCATGGTACTGACGAAGTACACCGGGTGCTCGATGAGGTTAGGGGCGTCAGTGCTGGTGGCATTTTCCGGAAGCTGTGGTGCCTCCTGAGGCGACTGCGCCTCCGGAAGCTGGGTGCTTGGATGGGAGGCCTCCCCCGCCCTTGGTGCGCTCTGCTGGGACGGCTGATCTTATTCCATTGCGGTGCTGGCTTCTGCTAGTTCCTTCTGATTCGGTCTTGCCTTAGCTCGGGTGGCCGCCGTGGTCTTGGCCTGACGCTCCTCCCTAACTGCCACCAGCGCAGCGCTAGCGGAGTAGGGAGTGGCGGCGAGGTAGAGTACCAAGGGCTCCTGAGGGTGCGGGGCCACCATCACTGGAGGGCTGGTCAGGTACCTCTTGAGGTCTTGAAACGCTTTGTCGGCCTCTTCAGTCCACTCGAAGGGCCCCTTTTTCTTCATCAACTGGAAGAAAGGCAGCGCCGCTCCCCAATCGGGAGATGAAAGCGGCCCAGCGCTATTCTGGCGCCCGTGAGCTTCTGCATTTCCACGAGGGTCTTTGGTGGGTCATGTCTTCCATTGCCTTGACCTTTTCAGGTTAGCCTCAATGCCTCGGTGGGACACGAGAAACCCAGGAGCTTGCGAGGGAACTCCAAACACACACTTCTCCCGAGTTGAGTCGCGGGCTTCTGCGTTGAGGCTCATGAAGGTTTCTTCAGGTCTTGTATCAAGGTCTTGGCCTCGCGAGACTTCACCACGATGTCGTCGACGTATGCCTCCACATTCTTCCCGAGCTGTGGGCCCAAGGTGATGTGCATGACCGCTGGAAGGTTGCCCCCGCGTTGCGCAACCCGAATGGCATGCATGTATAGCAGTACACTCCACACGGGGTTAGGAAGGCCGTATTCTCCACGTCTTCCACCGCCATCTTGATTTGGTGATACCCGGAAAAGGCGTCCAAGAAGCATAACAGGTCACACTTGGCGGTGGAATCGACGATCTGTTTGATGCGAGGGAGCGGAAACGGATCCTGCGGGCATGCTTTGTTGAGGTTGGTGAAGTCGACACACATGCGCTCCTTTCCTCCCTTCTTTGGCACCACCACGGGGTTTGCCAGCCAATCTGGGTATCGGACCTCGCGAATAACCCCCGCGGCTTCTAGCTTGCGGGTCTCTTGGACGATGAAGGCCTGCTTTTCAGTGGACTGCCTTCTCGCTTTCTGTTTCACTGGACGCATGTTGGGGCACACGTTAAGGTGGTGCTCGATCACGCCCCGTGGGATCCCCGCCAGCTGATCGGGCTCCCAGGCGAACACCTTCTTGTTCGCACGCAGGAACTTGACAAGGGCCTCCTCCTATTCTGGCTCGAGGTTGGCGCCTATGGTGAAGGTGGCGTTTGTGGACCCGTCCTCATCGACAAGTATCTGCTTGGTCTCCGCCTTGTCTTGAGTGAACAACTGCTTCTTCTTGGTCGGCGCAACCCCCTTGGGCTTGGGGGCTTCCGCATCAGCGGGCTGCGCTGCGGCCGCCGTCTTGAGGGTGAGCTGGGCCGCGCACCTTCAGTATCCCCGGGCACAGTGAGGACGCCGCTGCTCCCAGGCATCTTCATGAGGTTGTACCCCGGGTGGGTTGCGGCCATGAATTTGGCCAATGCTGGATAGCCAAGGATGGCATTGTAGGGGAGGCCGATGGGGGCGATGTCGAAGTCGACCAGTTCCGTGCGGAAGTTATCGTAGGTGCCGAAGGTCACCGGAAGCCGGATTTGCCCCAAGGAGCTGGATGACCCCCCTCCTATGCCCGAAAAAGGCCGGCTGGGCTGCAGCCGCTCCCTGGGTATGCAGAGGAGGTTGAAAGCCTCGACTGAGAGTACGTTGAGGCCGGCGCCACCGTCGATGAGGGTCCTGGTGACGGCAACCTGGCAGATGGTGGGTGTGCAGAGCATGGGGAGCGCACCCGAGCCGTCCGAGTTGGTGGGGTGGTCTTGAGAGTCGAAGGTCAGCCCGGCCGGCGACTCCGTCCGGCCTGAGGGAGCCCCCTGCCGCGTGGAGGCGGCACCGACCCGGCGGACGAATGTCTTGACATGGCGGCTGGAAGGCGGCGCCTGCGAGCCGCCTAGGAGGGCCGCGACAAGCGGAGGGACCAGCGCGACGGGGCGGGTGTCGAGGAAACCGCACGGCCCCTCCCCTGAGGTCACCGAGGAGCGCAGGGACGATGCTTGCTGCTTGTTCCCCGCCGGGCCGGTGGCGGCGTTGACGGCAGGTGACGGGGAACGACGAGGGTGACCGCCGACGGGAGCTGTCTGGGCGACATGGGAGGCGAGGGCGGCTCGGCGCTCGGCGCGGGCCCGACGGGCGTCAGACATGGTTGCTGTGGTCGGGGAAGAACGAGGCGACGAAAGGCAGATTCCGGCGCACCCCTACATGGCGCACCAAATGTCGGATTTCGGGTTCCGGCAGACCCTTAAGGTTCGAACTCTGGGGTGCGCGCGGAGATCCAACCCTCCACCGTCTCGTACCTCGCCGAATCGCAGGGACCTAAACTACTAAGAAGAACGGCACAAGAGACGCAAGATTTATACTAGTTCGAGCCACCGTTGTGGTGTAATACCCTACTCTAGTTTGTGGTGTGGTGGATTGCCTCTTGGGCTGATGAAGAACAGTACAGGGAAGAACAGCCTCGCAAGGGTCTGTTCTTGGTGGGTGTGATGAACTGCTAGGTGGTGTCCCGTCGCTCTAGCTTGAGGATCGGGTCTCTATCTCTCTCTAATCTGGATGCGGATCGTCCCCCTACTCTGAGTGTGGCCACTCCTATTTATAGGCGAAGGCCCTGGGCCTCTTGCCAAATATCAGTGGAAGGGCGCCAACAATTGGCCATTTGAAGGGGAACAGCGGGTACACTTATCTGACTAAAGTTGGTCCTCGCCGCCAAAGGCTCTGGTGATGGCGCTTGCTTGGGCTCCACGATGACTCCCTTCCAGCCGTTGGGGCTGGTCTTGGTCTTGTTGCACCAAAGCAGGTGCCTTTGCTTGATGCTCTTGCTGCGCTTGCTCCTTTGCACCAAAGAGGAAAGGAGGACGCCTGTGCGTGGCTGGCGCCCGACTTGCGCCCTTGGTCGTCATGGCTTGCGTCATGGGCACCTCGCGAGGTACCTGCCTTGAACTCTCCGCCTCCTCATGAGCCAACTGACGAGGCCGTGCACGAGAAGCTCCTGGTCGTCCGCCCATGAGGCTGGCCCCTCGCGAGGGTCTTGAGCTTGTGTTGATGAAGATGGGCTGTCCTGGGCCTCCTTTGAGACACGCCGCAGGCCGCAGGCAGGCAAATCTGGGGACCCCCGTTCCCAGAACGCCGACACGTATCATCATGGAAGTGTATTTTTTGTAGTGACTGTTTCAGCCAGATACAAGTTGATGAGGCATTCGGCTGGATCTGGAAAACCAAATGTACAATGCAATGGAAGGTATTCTTGTGGTTGTTGATGGCTGATAGATTGAACACTAGAAATATGCTCCGGAGAAGACATTACAAAGTCCAGAATGATGACTACACCTGACTTTTCTGCCACCACCCGCCTGAGGAAGACATGGTTCACCTCTTCTTTACCTGCACCTTCAGCCGGAGATGCTGGGATGCTTTGGGGATACATTGGCCAAATGACACCAACTGGTTCAGAATGCTGCATGAGGGCAAGACCAGATGGGCTTGACCGATGTTCTTGGAAGTTTTTACAGTGGCAGCCTGGGGGGTTTGGAAGGAGAGGAATGATAAACACTTCAGAGGAATCCAACCTTCGTTTGAATCTTGGAGGAATAGATTCAATCTGGACTTTGCCATGCTGGTTCATAGATCAAAGCAAGAGCAGGGCCCTTACATTTTATCCATAGCTAGCTCGCTTTGATTTTATCTTCTGCTTGTGTTAGTCACTATACCTAACCCCTCCCCCCTCTCTCTCATCATGTAACTTGTAAAGTTCTGGACACTCTAACCCCCCTAACTTTGTTTTATTAATATAAAAGGCAGTGAGAGAATCTCACTATCATCAGTTCTAAAAAAACATAGTGATGTCCACCATTTAAAACTAATTCATCTCACGTGATGATCGGACATGGTTTAGTTGATATGGATCACGTGATCACTTAGATGATTAGAGGGATGTCTATCTAAGTGGGAGTTCTTAAGTAATATGATTAATTGAACTTTAATTTATCATGAACTTAGTACCTGATAGTATTTTGCATGTCTATGTTGTTGTAGATAGATGGTCCGTGCTATTGTTCCGTTAAATTTTAATGTGTTCCTTGAGAAAGCAAAGTTGAAAGATGATGGTAGCAATTACACGGACTGGGTCCGTAACTTGAGGGTTATCCTCATTGCTGCATAAAATAATTACGTCCTGGAAGCACTGCTAGGTGCCAAACCCGCTGTAGGAGCAACGCCAGATGTTATGAACGTCTAGCAGAGCAAAGCTGATGACCACTCGATAGTTCAGTGTGCCATGCTTTACGGGTTAGAACTAGGACTTCAACGACGTTTTGAACGTCATGGAGCATATGAGATGTTCCAGGAGTTGAAGTTAATATTTCAAGCAAATGCCCGGATTGAGAGATATGAAGTCTCCAATAAGTTCTACAGCTGCAAAATGGAGGAGAATAGTTCTGTCAGTGAGCATATACTCAAAATGTCTGGGTATAACAATCACTTGATTCATCCTGGAGTTAATCTTCTAGATGATAGTGTCATTGACAGAATTCTCCAATCACTGCCACCAAGCTACAAGAGCTTCGTGATGAACTATAATATGCAAGGGATGGATAAGACAATTCCCGAGCTCTTCGCGATGTTAAAGGCTGCGGAGGTAGAAATCAAGAAGGAGCATCAAGTGTTGATGGTCAACAAGACCACCAATTTCAAGAAAAAGGTAAAGGGAAGAAGGGGAACTTCAAGAAGAACGGCAAGCAAGTTGCTGCTCAAGTGAAGAAGCCCAAGTCTGGACCTAAGCCTGAGACTGAGTGCTTCTACTCCAAAGGGACTGGTCACTAGAAGCGGAACTGCCCCAAGTATTTAGCGGATAAGAAGGATGACAAGGTGAACAAAGGTATATGTGATATGCATGTTATTGATGTGTACCTTACTAATGCTCGCAGATAGCACTGGTATTTGATCTGGTTACATTGCTAATATTTGCAACTCGAAACAGGGACTACGGATTAAGCGAAGATTGGCTAAGGGAGAGGTGACGATGCGTGTGGGAAATGGTTCCAAAGTCGATGTGATCGCGGTGGCACGCTACCTCTACATCTACCTTCGGGATTAGTTTTAGACCTGAATAATTGTTATTTGGTGCCAGCGTTGAGCATGAACATTATATCTGGATCTTGTTTGATGCGAGACGGTTATTCATTTAAATCTGAGAATAATGGTTGTTTTATTTATATGAGTAATATCTTTTATGGTCATGCACCCTTGAAGAGTGGTCTATTTTTGATGAATCTTGATAGTAGTGATACACATATTCATAATATTGAAGCCAAAAGATGCAAAGTTAATGATGATAGTGCAACTTATTTGTGGCACTGCCATTTAGGTCATATTGGTGTAAAGCGCATGAAGAAACTCCATGATGATGGGACTTTGGAATCACTTGATGCTTGCTAACCATGCCTTATTGGCAAGATGACTAAGACTCCGTTCTCCGGAACAATGGAGCGAGCAACTGACTTATTGGAAATAATACATACTGATGTATGCGATCCGATGAGTGTTGAGGCTCGCGGCGGGTATCGTTATTTTCTGACATTCATAGATGATTTGAGCAGATATGGGTATATCTACTTGATGAAACATAAGTGTGAAACATTTGAAAAGTTCATATAATTTCAGAGTGAAGTGGAAAATCATTGTAACAAGAAAATAAAGTTTCTACGATCTGATCGTGGAGGATAATATTTGAGTTACGAGTTTGGTCTTCATTTGAAACAATGCGGAATAGTTTCGCAACTCACGCCACCTGGAACACCACAGCGTAATGGTGTGTCCGATCATGGTAACCGTCATTTATTAGATATGGTGCAATCTATAATGTCTCTTACCGATTTACCACTCTCGTTTTGGGGTTATGCATTAGAGACAACTGCATTCACGTTAAATAGGGCACCATCTAAATCCGTTGAGACGACACCATATGAACTGTGGTTTGGCAAGAAACCAAAGTTGTCGTTTCTTAAAGTTTGGGGTTGCGATGCTTATGTGAAAAAGTTTCATCCTGATAAGCTCAAATCCAAATAGGAGAAATGTGTATTCATAGGATACCCAAAGGAGATAGCTAGGTACACCTTCTATCACAGATCCAAAGGCAAGACATTCGTTGCTAAGAATGGATCCTTTCTAGAGAAGGAGTTTCTCTCGAAAGAAGTGAGTGGGAGGAAAGTAGAACTTGATGAGGTAACTGTACCTGCTCCCATATTGGAAAGTAGTTCATCACAGAAATCTGTTCCTGTGACTCCTACACCAATTAGTGAGGAAGATAATGATGATGATCATGTAACTTCAGATCAAGTTACTACCGAACCTCGTAGGTCAACAAGAGTGAGATCCGCACCAGAGTGGTACGGTAATCCTGTTCTGGAGGTCATGTTACTTGACCATGACGAACCTACGAACTATGAGGAAGCGATGATGAGGCTAGATTCGCAAAATGGCTTGAGTCCATGAAATCTGAGATGGGATCCATGTATGAGAACAAAGTGTTGACTTTGGTTGACTTGACCGATGATCGGCAAGCCATAGAAAATAAATGGATCTTCAAGAGGAAGATGGACGCTGATAGTAGTGTTACTATCTACAAAGCTCGACTTGTTGCGAAAGGTTTTCGACAAGTTCAAGGAGTTGAATACGATGAGACTTTCTCACCCGTAGCGATGCTTAAGTCCGTCCGAATCATGTTAGCAATTGCCGCATTTTATGATTATGAAATTTGGAAAATGGATGTAAAGTCTGCATTCCTGAATGGATTTCTGGAAGAGGAGTTGTATATGATGAAACCCGAAGGTTTTATTGATCCAAAGGATGCTAACAAAGTGTGTAAGCTCCAGCGATCCATCTATGGACTGGTGCAAGCATCTCGGAGTTGGAATAAACGTTTTGATAGTGTGATCAAAGCATATGGTTTTATACAAACTTTTGGAGAAGCCTGTATTTACAAGAAAGTGAGTGGGAGCTCTGTAGCAATTCTAATATTATATGTGGATGACATATTGTTGATTGGAAATGATACATAATTTCTAGATAGCATAAAAGGATACTTGAATAAGATTTTTTCAATGAAAGACCTCGGTGAAGCTGCTTATATATTGGGCATCAAGATCTATAGAGATAGATCAAGACGCTTGACACGTCTCAAACATATCTATAATTTTTTATTGCTCCATGCTATATTATCTACTGTTTTGGACAATATTGGGCTTTATTTTCTACTTTTATATTATTTTTGGGACTAACCTATTAACCGGAGGCCCAACCCAGAATAGTTGTTTCTTGCCTATTTCAGAGTTTCGAAGAAACGAAATATCAAAGGAGTCCAAATGGAATGAAACCTTCGAGAACGTGATTTTCTCACTGAACGTGATCCAGGAGACTTGGACCCTAAGTCAAGGAAGCTTCGAGGAGGGCACAAGGTAGGGGGGCGCTCCCACCCCCCAGGGCGCGCCCTCCACCCGCATGGGCCCCATGTTGCTCCACCGACGTACTTCTTCCTCCTATACATACCTACATACCCCCAAACGATCAGATACGGATCCAAAAACCTAATTCCACCGCCGCAACCTTATGTACCCACGAGATTCCATCTTGGGGCCTATTCCGGAGATCCGCCGGAGGGGGCATCCATCACAGATGGCTTGTACATCAACACCATAGCCTCTCCGGTGAAGTGTGAGTAGTTTACATCAGACCTTTGGGTCCATAGTTAGTAGCTAGATGGATTCTTCTCTCTTTTTGGATCTCAATACAATGTTCTCCCCCTCTCTCGTGGAGATCTATTCGATGTAATCTTCTTTTTGCGGTGTGTTTGTTGAGATCGATGAATTGTGGGTTTATGATCAAGATTATCTATGAAAAATATTTGAATCTTCTCTCAATTCTTTTATGTATGATTGGTTATCTTTGCAAGTCTCTTCGAATTATCAGTTTGGTTTGGCCTAGTAGATTGGTTTTTCTTGCAATGGGAGAAGTGCTTAGCTTTGGGTTCAATCTTGCGGTGTCCTTTCCCAGTGATAGTAGGGGCAGCAAGGCACGTATTGTATTGTTGCCATCGAGGATAACAAGATGGGGTTTTTATCATATTGCATGAATTTATCCCTCTACATCATGTCATCTTGCTTAAGGCGTTACTCTGTTTTCATGAACTTAATACTCTAGATGCATGCTGGATAGGGGTCGATGAGTGGAGTAATAGTAGTTGATGCAGGAAGGAGCCGGTCTACTTGTCTCGGACGTGATGCCTATATACATGATCATACCTAGATATTCTCATAACTATTATCAATTCTATAAATTGCTCAACAGTAATTCGTTCACCCACCGTAATATACTTATGCTATTGAGAGAAGCCAGTAGTGAAACCTATGGCTCCCGGGTCTATCTCCATCATATTAATCTTCCTACACTTTATTTATTTCCTTTGCCTTTTACTTTTCTTTTATTTTACCTTGCATCTTTATCATAAAAATACCAAAAATATTATCTATCATCTCTATCAGATCTCACTCTCGTAAGTGACCGTGAAGGGATTGACAACCCCTAATCGCGTTGGTTGCGAGGAGTTATTTGTTTTGTGTAGGTACGAGGGACTCGCGCGTAGCCTCCTACTATATTGATACCTTGGTTCTCAAAAACTGAGGGAAATACTTACACTACGGTGCTGCATCACCTTTCCTCTTCAAGGAAATCCAATGCAGTGCTCAAGAGGTAGCAAGAAGAATTTATGGCACCGTTGCCGGGGAGTCTATGCAAAAGTCAACATACCAAGTACCCATCACAATCCCTTATCTCCCGCATTACATTATTTGCCATTTGCCTCTCGTTTTCCTCTCCCCCACTTCACCCTTGCCGTTTTATTCGCCCTCTCTTTTCCGTTCGCTTTCTTCTTTTTGCCCCTCGCTCTATCTGCTGTTATGTCTGAATTTGGGGAAATTATTGCCGATATGGACAATAATAATATCATAGAGAATTCTGATGCTCCTGCTGAAGAACCCCCTACCTTGCATACAAAAAGATTTCGAATTGGTAGTGGTAATATTATTGGAAAAGGAGTTATTCAAGATTTCTTTACTTGTGCCGGTGCTTTGCCCTCTATGGGTGGTTCTATTCTCCATAGAACTAGTAGTCTTGCAGACGTTATTTCCATGCTTATAGTTGAACTTGAAAGGCAATTTATGCACTTGCATCCTTGCATACAAAGAATTTTCTTAGAATTCTCTAATATTGAGCATTCTTCTGTTAAGCGTGCCGCCACTATCTTTTTGGCTCATGAGTTTAGATTTATAATAAAAGAGGCCAACGAAATCTTTGCGCATTATAGGGTAGATGCTAGTCATCCTCCCATTGAAGCTATCCTTTTTAATCAAGAAGACATGATGCGTTTACAATCTCTAGATCATATTGCTTATAATGAAAATCTTAGGAAAAAGGTTCCCGCCGATGTTCTAGTTGATAGAATTTCCAAGCTTAATGATGATTTTACTATTCAGAATAATGGATTAGGTTTTCCTCTTGAACGAAGGCTTGTGACTTTTTGCCAAAAGAATGCTCTTAATGATGAATTGGTTGTGCATTACAAAGGGCCTAGGGAGGAACCCATACCTCCCGATATTGATCTTGGGGACTTTTGTCCCATTAAATTTAGCCCTTTTGATTATTTTTGCTTGCCTCAAAGAAAACTTGCTGCTGAACATAGAGAATATGAGAAAAAATTTCATGACTTGCCATATCACTATTATGGCAATACCTAGATCTATCCTTGCTTTTATGCCTAGCTAGGGGCGTTAAACGATAGCGCTTGTTGGGAGGCAACCCAATTTTATTTTTAGCTTTTTGCTTTTGCTTTTGTATAGAAATAAATCTTTGTTATAGCCTCTGGTTAGATGTGTTTTTATGTTTTAATTAGTGTTTGTGCCAAGTTAAACCTATAGGATCTTCTTGGATGATAGTTATTTGATCTTGCTGTAATTTTCCAGAAACTTTCTGTTCACGAAAACAATTGTTAAAAATCACTAGAACGTGATAAAACACTGATTCCAATTGCTGCTGATCAATAAACAAATTGCCTAGGTCTTCCTATTTTGGCTGAAGTTTTGGAGTTCCAGAAGTTTGCGTTAGTTACATATTACTACAGACTGTTGTGTTTTTGATAGATTCTGTTTTTCGCGTGTTGTTTGCTTATTTTGATGAATCTATGGCTAGTAAAATAGTTTATAAACCATAGAGAAGTTGGAATACAGTAGGTTTAACACCAATATAAATAAAGAATGAGTTCATTACAGTACCTTGAAGTGGTCTTTTGTTTTCTTTCGCTAACGGAGCTCACGAGATTTCTGTTGAGTTTTGTGTTGTGAAGTTTTCAAGTTTTGGGTAAAATCTTTTGATGGATTATGGAACGAGGAGTGGCAAGAGCCAAAGCTTGGGGATGCCCATGGCGCCCCCAAGATAATATAAGGACACCAAAAAGTCAAAGCTTGGGGATGCCCCGGAAGGCATCCCCTCTTTCGTCTACTTCCATCGGTAACTTTACTTGGAGCTATATTTTTATTCACCACATGATATGTGTTTTGCTTGGAGCGTCTTGTATGATTTGAGTCTTTGTTTTTTAGTTTACCACAATCATCCTTGCTGTACACACCTTTTGAGAGAGCCATACATGATTTGGAATTTGTTAGAATACTCTTTGTGCTTCACTTATATCGTTTGAGCTATATAGTTTTGCTCTAGTGCTTCACTTATATCTTTTAGAGCACGGCGGTGGATTTGTTTTAAAGAAACTATTGATCTCTCATGCTTCACTTAGATTTTTTTGAGAGTCTTAAATAGCATGGTAATTTTCTTAAATAATCCTAATATGCTTGGTATTCAATATTTGTAAAACTTTCTTTTGAGTGTGTTGAATACTAAGAAAAGTTTGATGCTTGATAATTGTTTTGAGACATGAAGATGGTGATATTAGAGTCATGCTAGTTGAGTAGTTGTAAATTTGAGAAATACTTGTGTTAAAGTTTGTGATTCCCGTAGCATGCACATATGGTGAACCGTTATGTGATGAAGTCGGAGCATGATTTATTTATTGATTGTCTTCCTTATGAGTGGCGGTCGGGGACGAGCGATGGTCTTTTCCTACTAATCTATCCCCCTAGGAGCATGCGTGTAATACTTTGCTTTGATAACTTGTAGATTTTTGCAATAAGTATATGAGTTCTTCATGACTAATGTTGACTCCATGGATCATACACACTTTTCTTTCTCCCACCATTGCTAGCCTCTCTAATACCGCGCACTTTTCGCCGGTATCATACACCCACCATATACCTTCCTCAAAACAGCCACCATACCTACCTATCATGGCATTTCCATAGCCATTCCGAGATATATTGCCATGCAACTTTCCACTGTTCCGTTTATTATGACACGCTCCATCATTGTCATATTGCTTTGCATGATCATGTAGTTGACATCTTATTTGTGGCAAAGCCACCGTTCATAATTCTTTCATACATGTCACTCTTGATTCATTGCATAACCCGGTACACCGCCGGAGGCATTCATATAGAGTCATAGTTTGTTGTAAGTATCGAGTTGTAATTTTTGAGTTGTAAGAAAATAAAAGTGTGATGATCATCATTATTAGAGCATTGTCACAAGTGAGGAAAGGATGATGGAGACTATGATTCCCCCACAAGTCGGGATGAGACTTTGGACAAAAAAATAAAAAAATAAAAAAATAAAAAAGAGGCCGTAAAAAAAGAGAAAAGGCCCAAAAAAGTGAGAGAAAAAGAGAGAAGGGACAATGTTACTATCCTTTTACCACACTTGTGCTTCAAAGTAGCACCATGATCTTCATGATAGAGAGTCTCTCATTTTGTCACTTTCATATACTAGTGGGAAGTTTTCATTATAGAACTTGGCTTGTATATTCCAATGATGGGCTTCCTCAAAATGCCCTAGGTCTTAGTGAGCAAGCGAGCTGGATGCACACCCACTTAATTTCTTTTGCTGAGCTTTCATATACTTATAGCTCTAGTGCATCCGTTGCATGGAAATTCCTACTCACTCACATTGATATCTATTAATGGGCATCTCCATAGCCCGTTGATACGCCTAGTTGATGTGAGACTATCTTCTCCCTTTTTGTCTTCTCCACAACCACCATTCTATTCCACATATAGTGCTATATCCATGGCTCACGCTCATGTATTGCGTCAAGATTGAAAAAGTTTTGAGAA
Source organism: Aegilops longissima (assembly GCA_021605205.1). NCBI lineage: Eukaryota > Viridiplantae > Streptophyta > Magnoliopsida > Poales > Poaceae > Aegilops > Aegilops longissima. The sequence continues at coordinate 600,774,740 of CM038679.1, read as the reverse complement.
TGTCAAAAGTATGAAACAATTGCTTGGCTTGTCATCGGGGTTGTGCATGATTTAAATACTTTGTGTGGTGAAGATAGAGCATAGCCAGACTATATGATTTTGTAGGGATAACTTTCTTTGGCCATGTTATTTTAAGAAGACATGATTGCTTTGTTAGTATGCTCGAAGTATTATTATTTTTATGTCAATATAAACTTTTGTCTCAAATCTTTCGGATCTGAATATTCATACTACAATTAAGAAGAATTACATTGAAATTATGCCAAGTAGCACTCCGCATCAAAAATTCTGTTTTTATCATTTACCTACTCGAGGACGAGCAGGAATTAAGCTTGGGGATGCCTGATACGTCTCCAACGTATCTATAATTTTTGATTGCTCCATGCTATATTATCTACTGTTTTGGACAATATTGGGCTTTATTTTCCACTTCAATATTATTTTTGGGACTAACCTATTAACCGGAGGCCCAGCCTAGAATTGATGTTTTTTGCCTATTTTAGAGTTTCAAAGAAACGAAATATCAAACGGAGTCCAAACGGAATGAAACCTTCGGGAACGTGATTTTCTCACCGAACGTGATCCAGGAGACTTGGACCCTAAGTCAAGGAAGCTTCGAGGAGGGCACGAGGTAGGGGGGCGCGCCCACCCCACCCAGGGCACACCCTCCACCCCCGTGGGCCCCAGGTTGCTCCACCTACGTACTTCTTCCTCCAATATCTACCTACGTACCCCCAAACGATCAGATACGGAGCCAAAAACCTAATTCCACCGCCGCAACCTTCTGTACCCACGAGATCCCATCTTGGGGCCTGTTCCGGAGCTCCTCCGGAGGGGGCATCCATCACGGAAGGCTTTTACATCAACACAATAGCCTCTCCGATGAAGTGTGAGTAGTTTACTTTAGACCTTCGGGTCCATAGTTAGTAGCTAGATGGCTTCTTCTCTCTTTTTGGATTTCAATACAATGTTCTCCCCCTCTCTCGTGGAGATCTATTCGATGTAATCTTCTTTTTGCGGTGTGTTTGTTGAGACCGATGAATTGTGGGTTTATGATCAAGATTATCTATGAACAATATTTGAATCTTCTCTGAATTCTTTTATGTATGATTGGTTATCTTTGCAAGTCTCTTCGAATTATCAGTTTGGTTTGCCCTACTAGATTGGTTTTTCTTGCAATAGGAGAAGTGCTTAGCTTTGGGTTCAATCTTGCGGTGTCCTTTCCCAGTGACAGTAGGGGCAGCAAGGCACATATTGTATTGTTGCCATCGAGGATAACAAGATGGGGTTTTTATCATATTGCATGGATTTATCCCTCTACATCATGTCATCTTGTTTAAGGCGTTGCTCTGTTTTCATGAACTTAATACTCTAGATGCATGCTGGATAGCGGTCGATGAGTGGAGTAATAGTAGTAGATGCAGGCAGGAGTCAGTCTACTTGTCTCGGACGTGATGCCTATATACATGATATTCTCATAACTATGCTCAGTTCTGTCAATTGCTCAACAGTAATTCGTTCACCCACCGTAAAATACTTATGCTCTTGAGAGAAGCCACTAGTGAAACCTATGGCCCCGGGTCTATCTCCATCATATTAATCTTCCTACACTTTATTTATTTCCTTTGCCTTTTACTTTTCTTTTATTTTACCTTGCATCTTTATCATAAAAATACCAAAAATATTATCTATCATCTCTATCAGATCTCACTCTCGTAAGTGACCGTGAAGGGATTGACAACCCCTAATCGCGTTGGTTGTGAGGAGTTATTTGTTTTGTGTAGGTACGAGGGACTCACTCGTAGCCTCCTACTGGATTGATACCTTGGTGCTCAAAAACTGAGGGAAATACTTACGCTACTGTGCTGCATCACCTTTCCTCTTCAAGGAAATCCAACGCAGTGCTCAGGAGGTAACAACGCTTAATTGGACTTTCACAAAGCACATACCTTGATAAAGTTTTGAATAAGTTCAAAATGGATCAAGCAAAGAAAGGGTTCTTGCCTGTATTACAAGCTGTGAAGTTGAGTCAGACTCAATGCCCGACCACTGCAGAAGATAGAGAGAAAATGAAAGGTGTTCCCTATGCTTCAGCCATAGGCTCTATCATGTATGCAATGCTGTTTACCAGACTTGATGTGTGCCTTGCTATTAGCTTAGCAGGGAGGTACCAAAGTAATCCAGGAGTAGATCACTAGATAGCGGTCAAGAACATCCTGAAATACCTGAAAAGGAATAAGGATATGTTTCTCGTTATGGAGGTGACAAAGAGCTCGTCGTAAATTGTTACGTCGATGCAAGCTTTGATACTGATCCGGATGACTCTAAGTCACAAACCGGATACATATTTATATTGAATGATGGAGCTGTAAGTTGGTGCAGTTCTAAGCAAAGTGTCGTGGCGGGATCTACGTGTGAAGCAGAGTACATAGCTGCTTTGGAAGCAGCAAATGAAGGAGTCTGGATGAAGGAGTTCATATCCGATCTAGATGTCATACCTAGTGCATCGGGTCTAATGAAAATCTTTTGTGACAATACTGGTGCAATTGCCTTGGCAAAGGAATCCAGATTTCACGAGAGAACCAAGCACATCAAGAGACGCTTCAATTCCATCCGCGACCAAGTCAAGGAGGGAGAGATAGAGATTTCCAAGATACATACGGATCTGAATGTTGCAGACCCGTTGACTAAGCCTCTCTCACGAGCAAAACATGATCAACACCAAGACTCCATGGGCGTTAGAATCATTACTTTCTACTTTAGATTATTGAATCTAGTGCAAGTGGGAGACTGAAGGAAATATGCCCTTGAGGCAATAATAAAGTTGTTATTTATATTTCCTTATATCATGATAAATGTTTATTATTCATGCTAGAATTGTGTTAACCGGAAACTTAGTACATGTGTGAATACATAGACAAACAAAGTGTCACTAGTATGCCTCTACTTGACTAGCTCGTTGAATCAAATATGGTTAAGTTTCCTAGCCACAGACATGAGTTGTCATTTGATTAACGGGATCACATCATTAGAGAATAATATGATTGACTTGACCCATTCCGTTAGCTTAGCATTTGATCATTTATGTAAGTGCATCTAGTGCCACCCCTAGTTGGTTTTGGAGTATTGACGACAAACCTGGTTGAGGGACTAATTTGTTTGTGAGAATTGTAGGATAATACAAGTAGTAGTCCCTCATTGATTCGGTTTACCTACCGGAGGTGACCCCTAAAATGCATGAAGACATTGAAGACAATGGTGGTATGTGAAGACAATCACATCAAAGCTTATGACTCGAGAAGATATTCACGTGAAGACTATGGAGTGCGAAGACATAGTTGTTTCGTAGTTTCCATTTCTTCTTTGTTAAGTCATAGGAACCACCGTACTGTTAAGTGGGGTCCAAGTGAACAAAGTCAGAGTGACTGAAGTGATGCTCAACCAAATCCTAAGTCTTCGAGCGAAGACAATGAGAGAAAATCTTATCGAGAGCTGGATGAGTCAGCTTTACTTGTAGCCCAAGTCAAGCTGCCGCGTGTGTTTGAAATCTGACCGTTGGAACACGTGTCAACTCCCTAGTGACCCAGGGTTATTTCGGACAAATCAGGTTGGGTTCCCTAGTGGCTATAAATAGCCCACCCCCTACACCATAAATTGGTGGCTGCTCAGAGTTACTGCACGGCTTTTGTCGTTTGAGAGCAACCCACCTCCGAAGCTTTTGAGAGAGAGAAATCCTTGCGAGGACAAAGCCCAAACACCCAGAGCCAAAGAGTGTTAGGCATCACTGAAGTCTTTCTGTCTGCGTGACCTGGAGACTTGTTACACTTGAGGACTGTGAATCCTCCAGCCGGTTAGGCGTCGCGTTCTGAGCATCCAAGAGTCATTGTGGATCGCCAGTGAACGAAGTCTGTGAAGGTTTAGAAGTCTACCTTGAAGACTTACCAAAGTGATTGAGCGAGGACGAGGTGTCCTTAGCTCAAGGGGAATAAGGTGAAGACGTTGTCTTCTGAGTTGAATCTCAGCCTCCCTAACCAGACGTACAGTTTTCACAACAACTGGAACTGGTCCAACAACTCCTTGTCCTCTCCAAGAGACTGGTTCTATCTTTTCACTCTCTTTACTTACAGTTTGTCTTCGTGAAGTCATTGCCTGCTTGCACTATCTGTTTGACTTCACTGAGTACTTACTTGTTCTGATTGGCTTCACACTATCTTCCATCCTGATCCATACTGCCTAGCTGCTAATGGTCTTCGTGCTTTCACTTCATTTAATACTTGACTATGGCTTATCTAGTGTAGTCTACCTTCCGCTGCATGTTAATAGGTTCATTTCTATTGTTTGTCTTCGAAACTTTCATGTTTTGAAGACTTTCATAAAAATCACCTATCCACCCCCCCTCTAGTCGATAACTAGCACTTTCAATTGGTATCAGAGCCAGGTACTCCCTTGTTATGTGTGACTCGGTTTAACCACCTGGAGTTTTAGCTATGTCAACTGCAGGGATAATCAAAGTCTCCGCTGCGTGCCCTGTCTTCGATGGCACTGATTACCCCTACTGGAAGAATAAGATGCGCATGCATCTTGAAGCCATTGATGTCGACCTTTGGTATGTCGTCAAGAATGGCTTTCCAAGGGCGGTGAAGGCGTCACTCCTACTGATGTCAAGAAGTTCATTCAACTGGATTCTACTGCGAAGAACATCATCTGCGGTCATCTGATCAAAGGACAATATGGTCGTGTGAGTGCTCTGGAAATGTCGAAGCTAGTCTGGGACTGGCTCTCCAAGGTCAACGAAGGCGTCTCAACCCAGAGAGATCAAAGGATCAGTGTTCTTCGCAACCTCTTCAACCGCTTCAAGAGAAATGACAATGAAAATGTCCAGCTCATGTTTGATTGCCTCACGACATCACAAATGAGCTTCATGCTCTCGGCGCCACTAAGATCACCAAGCATGAAATCGTCAAGACACTCCTGAGATCACTTGACAGCTCGTTTGACACTTCAGCCCTGATGATTCAAGAACGCCCTAAATTCAAGACACTCGATCCATCTGACATACTTGAGAGGCTCAACACACATGAGTTTCAGCTATTTGAGAAAAGATATATCTATGGTCCCAACTATGGCCGAACTCGCGCTTTGAAGGCAAAAGCTGCTTCCTCATCTGAAGAAGAATCTAACTGCAGTTCTGGTGATCCTGAAGACATTGGAAAGGAGCTTGCTATGCTTGTGAAGAAGTTCCAGAAATTCACAAAGAAGAAAGGCTTCATAAAGTCTTCACGATCCAGCTCAAGAAATGATGAAGCTTCTACTCATGACCACAAGAAGAGAACATGCCACAAGTGCAAGAAACTTGGTCACTACATCTCTGAGTGTCCACAGTGGGACAATGAAAAGAAGAAGAAGAAGAAGAAGAAGAAGAAGAAGAAGAAGAAGAAGAAGAAGAAGAAGAGCAAATAATATGATTCTGATGACAAGAAGAAGAAGAAATCCTCAAAGTCTTCTTCCAAGTCTTCGTCCAAGTCTTCATCACACAAGAAGAGCTTATCTGGCAAGGCTCGTGCTTTTGTTGGCAAGGGAATGGATTCAGAGGAGGAGTCTGCTTCAGAGGAGGCGGAGGTGTAGTCTGAGTTGGAGGCTGACTCTGGTGTTGCAAGTCTGGCTCTAGCCACGGCCTACGTTGCCAAGTCCATCTTCAACACTGAAGACAATGGCTCCGTCACCAACACTGATGACAATGACAAGGACGACTCCGCTCCCACCTACTGCTTCATGGCATGTGGTGCCAAGGTAAACTCACACAATGCTTACTTTCAAACATCAAGTGAAGATGACTCTGATTGTGAATCCAAACCCAACTACAAAACACTTGCTAAAATTGCAACTGAACAACAAAAAGCTATGGAACATATTCAAAAACGGCTAGACAAAAGCGATGACCTGTTGGACGCGGAAATGACCCGATCTCAGTCCTTAATTGAAGACATACAAAATCTTCATGTTAAGTACGAGGAACTTGAAAGTCGTCATGAAATGCTCTCAACAACTCATGAAAAGCTTTCCTATGATTATCTTCAAAGTAAGCAAGAACTTGAGAAATTGAGAGCAGTTCATGAAGATCTTCAAAGAAAACGAGTCACTTCGCGCTCAACAGATCAGTCCTTCTCAGGAAGGATTTGAACCACCATGTCTAAAATGCCTTGAGCGTGATAGCGCTACTTCTGTTAGTGAATGTTCTACTGCTACCTCTAGTGCAATATCTTCAACTGTTGATGTGGTAACTAACCCCTCTGCTAAGGATGCCACCACTATTGCTGATGAAAATGCTAGGTTGAAGACATTGCTTGAAACAGGGATGTACAAAAGTCCCAGAGGGCATCAGACACTGTGCGATGTCCACAAAAAGCAGATTCTAAACCGAAACCCTAGGAAAGAGGGTGTTGGGTTCGAGAGGAAAATGAATGTTGAAAATTCTTATTGGAAGCCTGAGCAGTACCCCAAAACCACATGGGTTGTTGCAAAGGAACCTTCAGTGGATCCATCCACCTTATCTGGCTTCACTTGTGCTAACCCTATTATCATTGATGAATCCTTTGATGCAAACTATAAACTGTTTAAGAATCAGAATGGTGAAGTGTTTGCCAGGTATATTGGTACTAATTGCAGGAATGGACCACCTATGAAGAAGATCTGGGTGCCCAAAATGGTTCTTGAGAATCTTCCTGTGAATGTCATCATGACACCACAAGGGAAGAAGACAAACCCCAGACCAAAGGCTTCATATGGCCCAAAGGCTTCATACATACAGAGGACTCACCTGAGTCACCCTAACGCCAATGTTTTGCAGGAAAATCATACTCAAACTTATGAATATGAGCGCGTATCATCAGACCGCTATGTTCATCAGACTAAGAACTACTCTGCTTATTCATATGAGTACTATTCGCCTCCTGCAAGGCTAGTTGCTAGGGCTCCAAAGCCGAAATTCTCAGATTCTGCACTTAGACTCATTGCTTATAAACCACCCTTGAAAATGTGGGTGGTTAAGAGAAATTAACTTTCTTTTGCAGGGAAAGGTCTCCAGCCGGAAATCAAAGGCGTCCGATGCTTTTGCTGGGGACCTAAAACATCTTGTTGGACGCAAGATAAAATGCCCAAATGGTCTCACTATGTATTTTGTTCCTGAATCGATTGCCAATCATCCTATCAGTCCTAACCTTGATCTGAGCTTTGATAATCCTCTTGTGCGTCAAATGTTTATGCTTCACAATACTCTTGGTGAAGCCTATCCCCCTAACTGTACCGTAGGGTATGACACCTCAGGCTTCAGAATGGATTATGGACAGCGGATGCACTAATCATATGACTAGTGATCAAAGTCTTCTCATGGACTCAACCTTACGTCCATCTAACAAGAGTCACATCACATTTGCTGACACTTTTAAAAGCAAGGTATTGGGTCTAGGTAGAGTTGCAATCTCAAAGGATCAGCACATGGATAAATGATGCTTGTTGAATCCCTTGGTTTCAACTTAATGTCGGTCTCAATGCTTTGTGATTTGGATATGATTGTGATATTCTGAAAATATCGTTGCCTTGTTCTAATGGAATATGACAAGTCTCTAGTCTTTGAAGGGTATCGAAAAGATGATTTATACATGGTAGATTTCTCAGCATGACCACAGCTTGCCGTATGTCTTCTTGCAAAAGCTTCAGAGTGCTGGCTCTGGCATCAGAGGCTAGGGCATGCTGGCATGAGGAACTTGCACACGCTCGCAAAGAAGAAGCATGTCATAGGCATCGAGGGCGTCAAGTTCAATAAGGATCACTTATGCGGTACCTGCGAAGCTGGAAAGATGACGATGGCCAAGTGTAGCGACCCGACCTCAGACGGTCAAGCCTCTGTGTATCTGTGCCATCCTCGGATCAAGATCTTTGTCACACACAAGTACATCAATGTATATATCAAAGTGCAATCACATGTATAAATAACGTAAAATGATATATACCTCATAATACTCAGCGGAAACAATCAAACGGGTGTGGAGTCCCATCAACGCCATCGACAAAGTTGAGTGTAGACCGTAACCCTGATCGTAACTCTTACTCGTCGAAGAAAATCCTGCAACATGATACGTTGCAGCCGTGTAGGTCAGCACATTGAATGTACCGCAAGATCACAACATGAATAAACAGATGGTAAAACTATACTATATGCAATTTGGCTTTGTGGCTCAGATCGAGTTTTGTTTGCGTAAAAGCTGATTTATTTTCCCTACATCAAAGGAATAAATGAAGTCTGTACTATGGAGTTTTCTATCATGACATGGTTCCGCCAACCGATGTCTCATAGCCCAAATTCATCATAAGTTGCCCACAATTAAGTTATCATCCGGTGTTGAGAGTTCCGAGATAGATCCAAGTCCAGATGCTCAAATTGTCCGTAATCGGGACACGGCTAATCGATTAGGTTTTAACCCTCTGCAGAGGTTTGTACACTTTACCCGCAAGATTCGATCCTCTCTTTACGTTCTCGCACTTCAGGTGTTTGAGAACAAGACGACCAAACATGGTCTTCGAAGAGTTCCTCGACCACCGTCCGGTGCTCATCCAATCCTACCGTAGTTCTACATCTGCTAGCACCGCCCCAGCCAGAGTCACAACTAAGGTCAACCAAGCCGAGCCCATAGTGACTTGCGGTTGCATGTAAGCTTCCGGCATGAAGTATTCTTCCGTCTCTTTGAGTCTGGGTGAAGCTTTCGCAAGATGTCATGGCGCTTCTCCATGCATCCCGCCAACCACTGGTTTCTCCAGGTACCACAACCGTCCTTCACCCAAGAGTGTGTATTGAATTCTTGTCTCGAGTCTTGAAGTCTTGAGGCCTTGAAGATGCAGTCCTTGCAGATTCCATCATGGAGTTGTCGTCATTGACGAGATCCTTCATTCTCACACCACTCCCGAGCACTCATACCAACCCCGTCTACTATAGCGTAGCATTAAAATAAATAACGTCCCGGGCTTGGAAACAGGTGATGGGTTCCTACCTCATGCATACTACTCAACTACAAGGATTCAATATCACTACTGGAGGGATTGTTGCAAAGATGCCACTAAATGCAATAAAACATAGGTATGAAAGCATGGTCAAAGTGAACTTGCCTGGTAATACTTGATGAAGATAACAACGCTGTCAGAAAATGACTTGGCAGAACTAATCGTCACTCCGTTGAAAATCTATATAGTCAAACATAGCATACACATAAGCAATCATTCTAGCAAGCAATACTAACACTCAAAATAACAATTAAAACAAAAAAACTCAATAATAAAACTCCAACAAAGTCCAAAGAAGCTTCAAATAAAACTAGAAAGAAAAACTACTAACGAAAATCTATGACTTTGCTACAAGCATCTAACATAGTTTTGCCCTAAGTAAAAAAACTTAACAACAATTAAAACACTAAACTAATAATTTAACAGAAAATAAAAAGTAAAACAACTAAGTTAACAGAAAGTATTTTTTCATAAAATTTTATTTGCAAAAAGAAACAAATAAAAAGCTTTTATAAAACTCTAACTATGACCTATAGAAGGTTTCATACAAAACTAAGGAAAATAAAATTTTTAAAATAAAATAAATTTTTCTCCTGTTTTCTAACAGAAACACAACTAATTTTGTCAAAAGTGACAAAAAGAAATAATTTAAAACTAATAAAAACAATAAAGAAAAGCTAAAACAGAACTAATAATAAAATAGTACTGTTTTGCTAAAAACCTAATTTAAATTAACCTAGAAATAAAATACTAAATACTACTGGATAAACAAAGATCCTAGAGACCAGGAGCAAAAAGAATCGGTCAAAATAATATTCCTAACTCAAAATAGCTCAAATCTAGTGATTTGAGAAAATTCATACAAACACAAATTTAAACTGCTCAAATGTGAAATAAAATTGAACTAACAGAAACTTCAGCAAATTTGTGACACATAGCAATTGGAATCACTCAAAAATACTAAAAACTCTAAAAGATATGAATTTTCTAAGATTGCTATTTTCTGAAAAAAAATGAATTACGGGATTTCGTGGATTCTCACCGGAGTAGTCGTCGGAGTTGGGGAAGAAGATCGGATCCGATGTTGCGGTTGCTCCTAGAGGAAAGGAGATCACGGGACGGTGCAGAGGAGATCATATAAACCTCAGGAGAGGTCGAGGGCGCGGCGGCGGTGGTGCTGCACTGCTGCTGCTGCGGAGAGGAGAGGAGAGGAGAGGAGAGGTGTTGGTTTGATGCGTTGGAGGGGGGGTGCTTGGATATTTATATTGGGGAGGGGAGGGCTTTGCTTGGGGTAGGGGACAAGAAATAGACTAGGATTAGGAAACAAAGAGGGAAAAGATCTAGAAACAAATCGGAATAGACGGAATAACGAAACGGGATCAAATCCTACTAGGATTTGTAAAAGAATAGGAAACCTGGGCTCCCTGGCCCCCTAGGTGTGTGCGTGCGATGGCCTTGGCCTTGGCCTTGGCCAGTGGCTGGTCGTGGCTTGGGCCTTTGGCCCAAGGCGCTGCATATTTTTTTAACAAAATTTCACAGAACAAAAACAAAAACAAAATAATTAAAACTTTTATATAGGCATATAATATATCAAAATTTGCAGAAAAATATTTCCTACAAGATGAACATTATTCTAATGTCAAATAAAATCCACACAAATTTTAATAATTCACACAGTGCTACTGGTCCAATAAAATCCAATAAAATTCATTTTAAAATACCAAAATGACTTCAAATTAATTTCTCTCCAATTTTCCGATGTAGGAATCATGTTACCCTATTTTCCATATATATTTTTTTGGAGAAAATAATTTGAATAAAACTCAAATAACTCCAATTGGAAATAAATTCAAAAGAACTTTGAATTTAATTCTTTTAAAACTCCCAACTCATATTTCATATGTTTTGAAGAAGTCATTTTATCTTCGCTCGTGAAAATCATTGAGTTGCATAAAGTTTCAGAATTGGAAAATATTTTCAACACCCTTGTCATTTAAATAAATGGAAGAAGTCATGTCATCTTCTCTCCATGGGTTTGTGATGAAAAGAATTTGAATTCGGAGATCATAAAAGAAAAATGAAAGTTTGGGAAAGTCCTTTAATTCCTCTCATTTAACCTTCAAAAGTTTCGAATTTCATTCAATTTCACTCAATCATTCAGACAACAATCAAACAAACAATCAAAACTATTTATTTAATATAACATTCCAAAATTTAGAATTTTGGGATGTTACAAATCTACCACACTTAAAATGAATCTCATCCCCGAGATTCGAAGAGGCTAGCAAGAAATAGGTTAGGGTTTGGGGGTCTTCTCAAAATCCATCGATCGTCTCCGGTCTCGGTGCTACCACCCTTAGAAGCATTGTTACGGTTCCATCAAAACTCAGATACTCCATCCTTATTGCTGATGATGTCGGTCTTCTCAGATATTAAGGATAATTCCTTCTCTGGGCTCTTCCGTAGTGGCATAACCTTTTCCTTAATTCTTTTGTCTTTTACTCTTGGTAAGGTTATTCCGAGACTGGGTCTTCATAGCTGACGGTCCGGCGCCAATTCTAAACAAATATCGGTACCTCATGGTGGTCAACGATTTATGGTTTCCCCGCAGAAAACGGGTCTGGGTTGAACTCACCGTATAACCTACGGTTGGCAACAACTGTCGTGTACAAGGGAAAAAATACCTATACCTTTCTAAGGTTTAAACAAGGTTTTGATCGTCGTCTCTCTACTATAGGTAAGTCACTCAGATTTTACCATCCCATATAGCAAAGCGAATAATAAGAGTAAGTCGGTATGGTGATCAATCCATCCCGCACCCAAATCATTACCTTGTACATGGTTTTACGAATCTCGCATTCTAACACTCGGTCATCCTCACAAGCATTGCAGAATTTCTCTTGTCGAGGAACCAAGTTCAGAAAATCCATTGATTCTGCAGGCCAAACAAACATCTATCGTTCCTTAACAACTCTCAGGTTTTGCGTAAACTCCTATAGAATCGTCGGTTGATCAAATCGTAGTCTATTCCCAAAATTTCTCCAGTGGGTACTTGACCATTATTAATTCCTGGGCCTGTGGGTTATGAGCCCACTTCAACACTTGTACCAATTTCACTCATCCTTGGAGTTACAATTGCTCCATTTTCCAACATTACACCACTTTAAATCCAATAACATCTCATTTCTTAATACCATCATATCAAAGATAAAACCTCAACTCATTTTTTCCAAACTCCAACCTGTGGGACACATTTCCATTTCCATTGGTCTAGTGTTCTTCATAGGGTACTTTCACCCTTAAAATGAAATTCACAATCCATCCATAGACCATATTTCTCATATCCTCGAAAATGGTCAAAATCTTTGTTCACAGAGTAACAACTCATACAATTAAACATATGAAAACACGTCACCTTAACTTTATTGATTTCATGAACCCATTACAAACTCGAGCACCCATTACATAACTCAACTCATTGAACTCATGAAAATGAAATTGCTTTCTACTACTCTTGTTTCCAATATTAAAATTCCAACTACTCAACTCCAGCTTTCATCTTGTTGGGACATTTAGTAGCATAATGTCCTGCTTCCTTGCAGCGAAAACAAAAGACTTCCGACATGTCTCGGGCTTCTTTGTGATTATGTAGGCTCCTTGGATTCTTGGCTTCTTTTCGGACATTTACTAGCGTAATGACCTAAATCCTTGCACTGTAACAAGTGATATGACTCAGGTCCTTCTCTGCGAAAATTGTGTTGTTCAGGGTTGCCTTCTTTTCTCTTCCTAGATTTCTCTGTAATGATCGAGCTTCTATTTCCCGAGGGTCAAACTTCACTTCTGCTGTCGGGAAATATCCCAGATACTCTTTTCTTTCCTTGGTGCAATACTGCGAAAAATTGTCCTTCTTCTCCACATGTATAGCAGGCATTGGAGTAAAAATCTGTTGAGGCCTTCTCCATCAGGGTCTTCAACACATTCCTTCATCACAGGTTCTTTCATAACTTCTCGGAGGGCTTCTTTCATTCCTTCTTCCTGCTCCTGAATAGTTTGTTGCACCATGGGGTAAATGTGACACTGGGTCGGGTAGTGGGTGGTTCCTTCACACAAGAAACAAGTCACCGACTAGTTGGGCATTCCTCACTGGGTGTTTCTCCTCACAATGAGGGCATCCATCCTTGTGTTCCTCCTGGTGTGTCCTATTTCTCCGCAAATCTTGCAGCACAAGGTTTATTTCTTGGTGTATCATGGTACTTCCGGGTAAGACGAGATCTTGTCGAGTCTTCTTGAATTCTTCCCAAGTCTTTGCTCCATTCCATCCTCAGATAGCTTGATGCATCTGCCACCATGTTGTAGCACTTCCTTCAAAGTAATCAAGAGCGACGATACTTCATTCTTCCTTGAAACCAAATTGCTCCCGAAGTGATTCTCCATGTTCTGAATCCATAGCTCTGCCTCCGGCTGAGTCTTCGGTCCAGAGAATATCAGTCCAACTTCATTCATCATCTATGGGGTCCAAAAGTTTTGGGATGAGATATGAGAGAGCTGGATAGAGAGAGATACACACAATACAACAATAGTTTTGAAGAAACAAGTTTTACTTTGTGGCTGTCGGAAAACATCAAACAAATGACAGCTCACAAATCATCGCATCTAACGTAAGTATGTAACAGGGGTTTGGTCTTCTAAAGGTCAAATAATTCTTCAGATTCTTCAAATTCTTCTAGTCTTCGGAGTCTTCAATTGTTGCAGCTTCAACTCTTCTAATGCATGGTGAAACCCTTTGTTACTTTGAAGAGGTCATCAGTTGTCCGATATCTTTCTTGGAGCGGCTTCATTGATCCTTCATGTGGTCAAAAGGAAAAGGGTATATTCTAACTATTTGAGGTGAGAGGGTCTATTTGATAAAATCAGAAAAGATGAGAAGTAAGAGTCTTTTGAAAATAAAGTTTTAGAAATTTCCTGTCCTAGGGCTTTCCGGTTTCTAGGGTCACGTCCCATATCAACATGTGCTCGATACCATTTCAGAGCGACCCGACCTCGACGGTCAAGCCTCGTGTATCTGTGCATCCTCGGATCAAGATGTCGGCACACACAGTACATCAATGTATATATCAAAGTGCAATCACATGTATAAATAACGTAAAATGATATATACCTCATAATACTCAGCTGAAACAATCAAACGGGTGTGGAGTCCCATCAACGCCATCGGCAAGTTGAGTGTAGACCGTAACCTGTATCGTAACTCTTACTGTCGAAGAAAATCCTGCAACATGATACGTTGCAGCCGTGTAGGTCAAGACATTGAATGTACCGCAAGATCACAACATGAATAAACAGATGGTAAAACTATACTATATGCAATTTGGCTTTGTGGCTCAGATCTGAGTTTTGTTTGCGTAAAAGCTGATTTATTTTCCCTACATCAAAGGAATAAATGAAGTCTGTACTATGGAGTTTTCTATCATGACATGGTTCCGCCAACCGATGTCTCATAGCCCAAATTCATCATAAGTTGCCCACAATTAAGTTATCATCCGTGTTGAGAGTTCCGAGATAGATCCAAGTCCAGATGCTCAAATTGTCCGTAATCGGGACACGGCTAATCGATTAGGTTTTAACCCTCTGCAGAGGTTTGTACACTTTACCCGCAAGATTCGATCCTCTCTTTACGTTCTCGCACTTCAGGTGTTTGAGAACAAGACGATCAAACATGGTCTTCCAAGAGTTCCCCGACCACCGTCCGTGCTCATCCAATCCTACCGTAGTTCTACATCTGCTAGCACCGCCCCAGCCAGAGTCACAACTAAGGTCAACCAAGCGAGCCCATAGTGACTTGCGGTTGCACAGTAAGCTTCCGGCATGAAGTATTCTTCCGTCTCTTTGAGTCTGGGTGAAGCTTTCCGCAAGATGTCATGGCGCTTCTCCATGCATCCCGCCAACCACTGGTTTCTCCAGGTGCCCGTCAATCGTCCTTCACCCAAAGAGTGTGTATTGAATTCTTGTCTCGAGTCTTGAAGTCTTAAGGCCTTGAAGATGCAGTCCTTGCAGATTCCATCATGGAGTTGTCGTCATTGACGTAGATCCTCCATTCTCACACCACTCCCGAGCACTCATACCAACCCCGTCTACTATAGCGTAGCATTGAAATAAATAACGTCCCGGGCTTGGAAACAGGGTGATGGGTTCCTACCTCATGCATACTACTCAACTACAAGGATTCAATATCACTACTAGAGGGTTGTTGCAAAGATGCCACTAAATGCAATAAAACATAGGTATGAAAGCATGGTCAAAGTGAACTTGCCTGGTAATACTTGATGAAGATAACAACGCTGTCAGAAAATGACTTGGCAGAACTAATCGTCACTCCGTTGAAAATCTATATAGTCAAACATAGCATACACATAAGCAATCATTCTAGCAAGCAATACTAACACTCAAAATAACAATTAAAGCAAAAAAAACTCAATAATAAAACTCCAACAAAGTCCAAAGAAGCTTCAAATAAAACTAGAAAGAAAACTACTAACGAAAATCTATGACTTTGCTACAAGCATCTAACATAGTTTTACCCTAAGTAAAAAACTTAACAGCAATTAAAACACTAAAATAATAATTTAACAGAAAATAAAAAGTAAAACAACTAAGTTAACAGAAAGTATTTTTTCATAAAATTTTATTTGCAAAAAGAAACAAATAAAAAGCTTTTATAAAACTCTAACTATGACCTATAGAAGGTTTCATACAAAACTAAGGAAAATAAAATTTTAAAATAAAATAAATTTTTCTCCTGTTTTCTAACAGAACACAACTAATTTTGTCAAAAGTGACAAAAGAAATAATTTAAAACTAATAAAAACAATAAAGAAAAGCTAAAACAGAACTAATAATAAAATAGTACTGTTTTGCTAAAAACCTAATTTAAATTAACCTAGAAATAAAATACTAAATACTACTGGATAAACAAAGGTCCTAGAGACCAGGAGCAAAAAGAATCGGTCAAAAATAATATTCCTAACTCAAAATAGCTCAAATCTATTGATTTGAGAAAATTCATACAAACACAAATTTAAACTGCTCAAATGTGAAATAAAATTGAACTAACAGAAACTTCAGCAAATTTGTGACACATAGCAATTGGAATCACTCAAAAATACTAAAAACTCTAAAAGATATGAATTTTCTAAGATTCCTATTTTCTGAAAAAAAATGAATTACGGGATTTCGTGGATTCTCACCGGAGTAGTCGTCGGAGTTGGGGAAGAAGATCGGATCCGATGTTGCGGTTGCTCCTAGAGGAAAGGAGATCACGGGACGGTGCAGAGGAGATCATATAAACCTCAGGAGAGGTCGAGGGCGCGGCGGCGGCACTTGGCGGCGGCGGTGGTGCTGCTCACTGCTGGAGAGGAGAGGAGAGGAGAGGAGAGGTGTTGGTTTGATGCGTTGGAGGGGGGGGGGTGCTTGGATATTTATATTGGGGAGGGGAGGGCTTTGCTTGGGGTAGGGGACAAGAAATAGACTAGGATTAGGAAACAAAGAGGGAAAAGATCTAGAAACAAATCGGAATAGACGGAATAACGAAACGGGATCAAATCCTACTAGGATTTGTAAAAGAATAGGAAACCTGGGCTCCCTGGCCCCCTAGGTGTGTGCGTGCGATGGCCTTGGCCTTGGCCTTGGCCAGTGGCTGGTCGGCGGCTTGGGCCTTTGGCCCAAGGCGCTGCATAATTTTTTTAACAAAATTTCACAGAACAAAAACAAAAACAAAATAATTAAAACTTTTATATAGGCATATAATATATCAAAATTTGCAGAAAAATATTTCCTACAAGATGAACATTATTCTAATGTCAAATAAAATCCACACAAATTTTAATAATTCACACAGTGCTACTGGTCCAATAAAATCCAATAAAATTCATTTTAAAATACCAAAATGACTTCAAATTAATTTCTCTCCAATTTTCTGATGTAGGGAATCATGTTACCCTATTTTCCATATATATTTTTTTTGGAGAAAATAATTTGAATAAAACTCAAATAACTCCAATTGGAAATAAATTCAAAAGAACTTTGAATTTAATTCTTTTAAAACTCCCAACTCATATTTCATATGTTTTGAAGAAGTCATTTTATCTTCGCCGTGAAAATCATTGAGTTGCATAAAGTTTCAGAATTGGAAAATATTTTCAACACCCCTTGTCATTTAAATAAATGGAAGAAGTCATGTCATCTTCTCTCCATGGTTTTGTGATGAAAAGAATTTGAATTTCGGAGATCATAAAAGAAAATGAAAGTTTGGGAAAGTCCTTTAATTCCCTCTCATTTAACCTTCAAAAAGTTTCGAATTTCACTCAATTTCACTCAATCATTCAGACAACAATCAAACAAACAATCAAAACTATTTATTTAATATAACATTCCAAAATTTAGAATTTTGGGATGTTACACCAAGCATCCCTCGAAGACAATCATGACGACATCTCAACCCTTCGAGCTGCTACACATGGACCTATTCGGCCCTACTCACTACTCTACTCTCACTACTACTGCTTATCTCTATGGCTTCGTCATTGTTGATGATTATTCAAGGTATACTTGGGTGCACATAATCCTCTACAAGACTGAAGTGCAGGATGTCTTCTGACGTTTCGCCAATCGTGCCATGAACAACTATGGCATCAAGATCAAGCATATCAGAAGCGACAACGGCACAGAGTTCAAGAACACAGGCCTCAACACATATCTTGATATGCTGGGAATCACCATGAGTTCTCCACTCCATACACACCTCAACAAAATGGCATCATGGAGCGCAAGAACAGAACACTCATTGAGATGGCGTGGACGATGCTTGATGAATACAAGACTCCAAGAAAGTTCTGGCCTGAAGCCATTGATACTGCATGCCATGTCATTAACCGTGTTTATCTTCACAAGCTTCTGAAGAAGACATCCTATGAGCTCCTAACTGGTAAGAAGCCAAATGTCAACTACTTCAGAGTATTTGGTGCTAAGTGCTGGATCAAGGATCCACATCACACTTCAAAATTTGCACCGAAAGCACATGAAGGTTTTAGGCTTGGTTACGGAAAGGATTCACACTCCTAGAGAGTCTTCAACCTCTTTCACTATAAAGTGATTGAAACTGTGGATGTGCGGTTCGATGAGACTAACGGCTCGCAAAGAGAGCACCTGCCAAATGTGTTAGCTGAAGTTCCACCTAGTGAATCCATCAAGCTCATGGGAACTAGAGAAATCATACCGTCTGAGGCTCAGCCTGAAGAGGAACTTATCATTTCTGCACCTAATCAACCTGAAGACAATGCTCAGCCTGAAGACAACACTCAAAATGAAAACAATGATCAGCAAGAGCAAAATCTTCGTCCAATTCATCCTCGTGTTGCAAATGAAGTACAGATTGAGAATATAATTGATAGCATCAATGCACTTGGTCCACTAACTCATTCAAGAGCAACTCAGCTAGCAATTTTCAGTGGGCACTTTGCATTTGTCTCAATATCAGAACCCAAGAAAGTTGCTGAAGCCTTTTTGGAACCTGAATGGATTCAAGCTATGCAAGAAGAGCTTCAATAGTTCAAGCTGAACAATGTGTGGGAACTAGTCAAGCGTCCTAATCCTCGTAAGCACAATATCATTGGCACAAAATGGATATATCGCAACAAGCAAGATGAGCATGGTCAAGTCGTCAGAAACAAGGCTCGTCTCATTGCTCAAGGATACACTTAAGTTGAAGGGATTGACTTCGATGAAACATTTTCTCCTGTGGCTAGGCTTGAAGCCATTCGCATACTGCTAGCCTACACAAATCATCACGACATCCTTCTGTATCAAATGGATGTGAAGAGTGCCTTTCTCAACGACAAGATTGAAGAAGAAGTGTATGTTGCACAACCACCTGGCTTTGAAGATCCAAAACATCCTGATATGGTCTACAAGCTTAACAAGGCACTGTATGGCCTCAAACAAGCTCCTCGCGCTTGGTATGACACACTCAAAGACTTCCCGAGGAGCAAGGGCTTCAAACCTGGTTCCCTGGATCCCACACTCTTCACGACGACATATGATGGTGAACTATTTGTGTGCCGAATATATGTGGATGATATTATCTTCGGCTGCACTAACCAAAAATATAGTGATGAGTTTGGTCACATGATGCAAGAGCAATATCAGATGTCCATGATGGGTGAACTGAAGTTCGTCCTTGGTCTTCAAATTCGTCAGCACAACAACGGCATCTTCATATCTCAAGAGAAATATCTCAAAGACTGCCTGAAGAAGTTTAGAATGCAAGATTGCAAAGGTTACATGATGCCAATGCCAACCAAAAGTCATCTGGGTCCTGACGCCAATGGTAAAGAGTTCGATCAAAAGGTATACCGCTCCATGATTGGTTCTTTACTTTACTTATGTGCATCTAGGCCAGATATAATTCTTAGTGTTTGCATGTGTGCCCGATTCCAAGCGGCACCAAAGGAATCGCATCACTTAGCTGTGAAGCGAATTCTTCGATATTTGGCTTACACCCCAACATTAGGATTATGGTATCCAAAGGGCTCAGAGTTTGATCTAGTTGGATTCTCAGATGCTGATTATGCTGGTGAAAAGGTGGATTGCAAGTCTACATCAGGCACATGCCACTTTCTGGGATGATCACTTATCTGTTGGTCTTCAAAGAAGCAGAACTGTGTATCTCTCTCCACTACTGAATTTGAATACATTGCTGCTGGATCTTGCTGCACTCAGCTTCTATGGATGAAGCAAACACTCAAGGACTATGGCATCCATCTGAAGCAAGTACCACTCTACTGTGACAAGAAAGCGCCATCAAGATTGCCAACAACCCAGTTCAGCACTCAAAGACAAAGCACATTGAAATTCGACATCACTTTCTCAGAGATCATGTCATGAAGGAAGATATTGATATCATTCACGACAACACTGAAGAGCAATTGGCAGATATCTTCACAAATCCCTTGGATGAGAAAAAGTTTTGCAAGTTGCGATGTGAGCTAAATATCTTGGAATCCTCAAATGTCCTGTGATTAGGCACACATCCTAACACTTATGCATGTTGATGACTTAGATGTGCAACACACAAAGCAATGTATATCTTCAGTCAATGAAGACTTACACACTGAGTGTTAATACACTAATGCAGAATTTGACTTCAGAGCGCCATGATAATTGTGCGCCGTGTCTGGGTCTAATACTTCCTATACGGTGGGTAACGCCACCACCAAACTTTTGTTTGGAGTGTTTTCTCTTGGCGTTGCATTTGTTAAGTCCTCGCTTTTGATTTATCTACAACATTGATTTGTCTTCATATGATCTTCACTTTGATGATTTAGTCTTACTCAGATATATACATATACTTGTGGTATGTACTCTACAATATTCACTTATAGCTATGTCTTCCTTTCTGAATCTTTTGGACTAAGTGAATGTGATCGGACCCCAACCTCTCTATGCTTCTTCCTCAAATTCTATCTATCCAAATCATATGCATTCTGTTGAAACCGTTGAATGTCTTCTCTGCATCCTTGTCAGCAGAAGATATAGAGACAAACATTGAATCTGTTTTAAATGCTCAATCCTTATAGCCTGAAACCCGGAGAAGCCGGAACGACCACCCGACAGTCCAGGCGTGTGTGGGAACATGGAACAACTTCCAATGTGTTGCATGTTCACCACGTGTCCCTCAGATGTGAACCGCCAGGGGCACCTGCTGTCACGCCCAATATGCGACCCTATCCAAAAGGAACTCGACGGTCCCACCAAGGATAGACCCGCATATTGAAACACTTTTGCAAGGTGGATATCATTACATCAACATTACATAATACATAGGGATACATGCATAAGGCACAAAAGCCACAAGAATACAACAACATCATATACAAGATCAACATCCGACTACGGATGAAACATAAACAGAACTCAAACGACATCCACCTGCTAGCCCAGCTGCCGACCGAACCTATCCCCGATCGAAGAAGCAGAGGAAGAACTCCAAAACAAGCAACATCGCTCTCACGCCATGATCATCGCACAACCTGTACCTGCAATGGTGGTGTAGTAATCAGAGCCACGAGGACTCAAAGAATCCCATTACCATGGGTATCAAGACTAGCAAAGCTTAATGGGAAAGGAAAGGGTAAAGTGGTGAGGTTGCAGCAGCGACTAAGCATATTATGGTGGCTAACCAACGCAAATGAGAGCGAGAAGAGAAACAAAGGAACGGTCGCCAACTAGTAATGATCAAGAAGTGATCCTGAACTCCTACTTACGCCGACATAACCCGAAACCGTGTTCTCCTCTCGATCAACCCCAAAAGAGACACTCACGGTTACGCACACGGTTGGTGTATTTTAATTGAGATCAACTTCGGTTTTCTACAACCGACATTAACAAATTCCCATCTGCCACATAACCGCGGGCACGGCTTTCGAAAGTTCAAACCCTGCAGGGTGTCCCAACTTAGCCCATGATAAGCTCTCGCGATCAACGAAGGATATTCCTTCTCCCGGAAGCCCGATCAGTCTCGGAATCCTGCCACAAGACATTTCGACAGCAATAAAACAAGTCCAGAAGACCTCCCGGCGTGCCGACACCTCGATAGTAGCCGCACAGATCTCGCCTCGTGCCACGACCGGATGAGCAGACGACGGCAACCGACGATACCCCAAGTTGCCTCGGGCGGCACCGCAAGTGGTTTAGTTTGGACCAACACTTAG
Organism: Aegilops longissima; assembly: GCA_021605205.1. Lineage (NCBI taxonomy): Eukaryota > Viridiplantae > Streptophyta > Magnoliopsida > Poales > Poaceae > Aegilops > Aegilops longissima. The sequence continues at coordinate 600,752,922 of CM038679.1, read as the reverse complement.
ACAAGCATTGGCCCGGGGTAATAAAGATGACCCTCGGGATGCGCAACTCCCAAGGGAAAAAAGGCTAGGTGAGGCAAATGTAAAACCAATGTTGGGCCTTGCTGGAAAAGTCTTATTCAAAGCGAACTGTCAAGGGGGTCCCATAAATCACCCGACCGCGTTAGGGACGCAAAATCCGGGAACATAATACCGATATGACGGAAACTAGGGCGGCAAGAGTGGAACAAAACACCAGGCATAAGGCCGAGCCTTCCACCCTTTACCAAGTATATAGATGCATTAATTAAATAAGATATATTGTGATATCCCAACAAGTAAACATGTTCCGACAAGGAACAACATCTCCATGTTCCAACAAGGAACAAACTTCATCTTCGCCTGCAACTAACAACGCTATAAGAGGGCTGAGCAAAGCGGTAACATAGCCAAACAACGGTTTGCTAGGAAGGGTGAAAAAGGTTAGAGGCTGACATGGCAATTTGGGATGGCTTGATAAACAGGTAATAGGTAGCGCAGCATAGCGATAGAACGAAGCAACTAGCATAGCAATGATAGTAGTGAGATCCAGGGTAGCGGTCATCTTGCCTGAGATCCCGCAAGGAAGAAGAACGAGTCCATGAAGAAGACGAACGGATGAAGCCGAACCAAGCGTAGACGAACGAATCCTCACGATCGCAACGAAACGGGAACTATCGAGAAGAAGCACACAACATAGTAAACACACCACACATGAACAAGGCATGATGCACAACAAACATGATGCATGACAAAGCTACATGAAGCTACTCATGGCAAGAGATGATGCATACAAGACCAACACATCAAAGCAAGTTTAAATGAGGCCGGAAACAACATAGAACAATTCCGGTAAGTCCTCATATGCAAATTTCGAAATTGGTCCAGATCTGAATAACTTTATGTTCAAGTTGTTAAACAGCAAGTTAAAATGCACCACGATGATCTACACGAAATTCTAGTCAAGTTGCATATAAAGTTCATTTAATTCGGAGCTACGGTCTAGAAGATATGAGCAAAACAAGATAAGCATGGCATTGATGCAAAATGCATACAAACATCAAGCAAACACCTCAAAACAAGGATGCAACATGATAATATGAAACTACATGCAAAATCAAGCAAGTTTCATATAAAGCACACCCAAAACGGAGCAACGGTTCAACACATACACACAAAACAAGTCATGACAACAATCTGTCCAAAACAGCAACTAGGCATATTGCAAGCATCAAAACACTATGCTACAGCATCTCAACATGAAAACAAAAGTCATGGGCATGATGTACAGGTAAAGCATTACAAAACATGAACACTGAGCTATTTCCAGAAACAACTAGAACATGCTCAAAATGACATGGCAAGATTGCAACTAATAACAGTTTCAGGCATTGGCAGAAATAACATCAGGTTGCAATGTTTAGAGCTATGAAACAACATGTTACAGGAACTTATCATGGCAAACAAAGGCATGGCATGAATCTACTAATTGCATAGAACAAAAATCCTTTAGTGACCATAAGCCAAAAAGGATCAGAAAATATAGTAACACCCATGTCAATATTGAAAGTTTCGTTAACAGATTCAGCAACATGGCATGTCAAAAACTGATAACAAGTAGGCATGTTTACAAGCTCAATGCACTCACTACAGAGCCTTATATGAAAATCTAAGCATACATACCTCAAGAAGACATGGCATAGCAGACATACATGGCAAGAACAAGAACATAGCATATACGGATCAACCACAACAAGCTTGGCAAAATTGAATAACATGTAAACAATCTGCCAGGAAACATTTGATAGCAAAAGTAGAGCTCGATTGACTCAAGCTAGACTACTCCATAATTGCAAAAAAGGGCATGGATGGATAGAGCAAGACATGTTTAACAAAACATCCTTACTGAAGTATCTCAAAATATGCATGGATCTCTCTGTAGCATCAAGTTAACATGGCATCAAAATATCAGCAAAACAGGGCTGAAATCAGCAACATCAAGACACCTAGTTTGCATGCTTGTGCTAGTCACCACATAGATCACAAAAATACATGGCATACACCCCTGGAAAGAAGACATGGTATATTACAAAACACATGTAGGACTCAAGTCCATAGGATGCACACATCAATCATGGCAAAAATGACAAAAGTGCAAGTTCTGTTAAGAAACAGAAACTAACATCACATAGCACTTTTCCAACAGCATTTCGGGCATCAAGATGAGCTCAAATGAAAATGATGCGATGATATGAAATGATCTAATCTTCGAGACGAACATTTTGACATATTACACGCGCAAAACGGAGCAATGATGACAGAGATATAAAGCAATGAAAATGCAACAAAATTACTGCAGATAAATGACAGCAGATTTTTGAAAAAAAAACCAGGGGGAGCGCTAAATGACTATACGTCGCACGAGCGGGTTAAAAGGGCTGCTCACCCATGGGCTTCGGCCCAGAAGGAAGGAGAGGCCGGCCTGAGTGGCGGCGAGGTCGGGCTGGGCCGGTCGGAACTGGGCCAGCCCACGAGGGAGGCGAACAGGGAGGCCGGCTGGATCGGGGCACCTCCCCGATCGGCTGGAGAGCGACGGCGGCGGCGCCCGGCAGAGGAGGAGTGGCCGGGACGGCGCCGCGGGGGACCGGTCGGATCGGCGGCGGCGGCCGGATCCGGAGGAGGACGCGGCACCGCTGGGCGGCGAAGGCCGACGAGGGCGCGGCGGCGGCGATCTTCGCCCGGGCGGCACGACGCCGAGCAGGCGCGCGCCCGCCGGGCGGGCGGCGGAGGGACGCCGCCGAGCGGCGGGCAGCGGAGCGCTTGCCGGGCGGCGGCGCGGGCGGCGTTAAGGCAAGCGCCTGGTCGACGGAGGCGGAGGCGACGGGCCAGGGGCCCAGCGTGGGCTGGCGGGGCAGGCTGGCGTGTGCGCTGCTGGCGCCACGTGGCGGCGCGCCATTGGCTGCGGCGGCGGCGCGAGTGGAACGGACACGTCCGGCGGCGGGAGAAATGTCCGCGCGCGCGAGAGGGATGACTAGGGTTTGATCTCGCGAATTGATCCGAATTTCGGGAGGAGGGGTGTTTAAATAGGTAGAGGGAGCTAGGAGAGTCCAAATGAGGTGCGGTTTTCGGCCACGCGATCGTGATCGAACGACCAAGAGCATGGAGGGGAGTTTGCTGGGTTTTGGGCCACTTAGAAAGGGGAGTTGGGCTGCAACAAAAGAGGCTTTGCGGTTACCCGGTTAACCGTTGGAGTACCAAACGACCTCCAAATGATCCGAAACTTGACAGGCGGTCTACCGGTGCTATACCAAGGCCGCTTGGCAAACCTCGGTCCATTCCGAGACCGTTTAACACCCACACACGAAAATAGGTAAAAGGGGGCGCCGGGAGACATAGGAGTGCCGGATTGCAAGACGGACAACGGGGAAAATGCTCGGATGCAAGATACGAACATGTATGCAAATGCGATGCACATGATGACCTGATAAAAATGCAGATGAAGACATGGCAAAGTGCAACACGCAAGCAAATGACATGGCAACGACGATGAATAACTGAAAGACACCTGGCGCATCGAATCTGGGGCGTTACACCTGCGTAATTGTGCTGTGTTGTCCCTCTCCCTATAAATATACATCCCATCGCGGTCAAAATATTTCTTCCACCTCTCCACCTCGCACAAACCCTAGCGCCCGCTAGCTTTCGACGACGCCGGCGACGAAGCGCTTAGCTACCGCGACCTCATCGACACCGTACTCACGCCGGCCGGGGACATCGTCTTCTCCGCCGCCGCCGTAGGTGTCCTCCGTCGCCAAGTTAGGGCACAGAAGATCGAACTGCTCGACCTCCTCTCTACCCCGTCTAGCAGTTCTTTGTGTGGTAATTAAAACTTACTTTTTACCTACTTTTGATCCGATAGATTCATACTTCCTTACCAAAAGTGGTTTCTGTGGCTACAAAGTTGGATCTATCCTGTTCTGCATATCATATTATGCCTAGTATGTTCACTTATGCTTCACACGTAGTTAGATTCCTCACTTGTACCTACTCTTGGATTCGTACAAATCTGGAACCAACTCTCAACATATAAGTGAATGTCTTCGCGCTATGAGGTCAATGTCTTCTAAACTGGTTTATCTTCAAAATCTTCTGAGTATGCATATGACCTCTTCCCCTTCCCTCGCATCTCTAATGCTGTCACGGGTACATGTCCATGGGAGAATCCCTTGGTTCTCATAGTCTGCATTCATTTGCAGAATTCTTACATCATCATATCAATTCTCCTGAAGCTAGTTCCTGTCTGACCAGCAGACGGAAGCCTTTGCCAGTTTTGAAGCCTTTCAGTCTGAACTTCATGGCAACAGAAAAGTCTGCAAGGAAGGGCGGCATGCAGCGCCATGGGGGGACATCAAGGGATTTTCCATCAGATCTCTATGATATGTACAAGACTGATCCAGAAGAGGATTACAATCAGCGCAAAACACGAATCCAGTGGATTCGAGGATATTGGGCCGAGCAATGGTTCAAGTACAGGTTCGTGACCCAGGAGTATGCTGAGAAGAATGCCATCAAGAGTCCTTGGGGTGATATTCTCTTTCGAAATCTTCAACCCAAGAACAGAGCTGAAGCTATTGCTCAGGGTTTCTATCCCTGTATGGTCCGTGGACCACAGTCTGCAAATGCCGACCCATCATCATTGCTATGGTGTCTGATGACAATCTTTTCAAGCGCAACTTTCAGACTGCAAAGGCATCGGCCAAAGAAAACAAGAAGTCGTTGGGATTAGACTTCAACCCCGGTCCCTCTGCTCCTCGGGCCGATGGCACACGAGATGCTGAACCCAACATTGTTGGGCCCTTCTACAACCTTGAAGGTCTCATCACTCACATTATGGTTCAAGGGGAAGCCGTGGATCACTCTGCAGATGACACTGATTCTGATGAAGCGCCTGCTCCACTGAAGCCTCAAAAGCAGAAGAAATCCAAGGCTTCAAATCCCTCCACTACACCAAGAGCTTCGTGTGCGAAGCCTCTGGCCACTGCTCCTTCTGCACCAAGTGTGCATTATGAAGATATCTCTCGCATTTCCAAGTCTAAGAAGAAGAAAAAGCCCATGCAGACTACTGGTCAAGCACTGAACCCAGCTGCCGTTCTAAGGAATGAGAAAGAAGCCATTGATCTGTCTGGTGACGATGATCTTGGCGATGTTGCTCTCGAGCTGCTGATAAAGAGCAAGCAAGAGGCGGAAATCTTCAACGATCTTCCCCTTTTTGATGTGGACATCCTGAACAAGTTCATTGATGAGTGGTTTGATAGCCCAAACCTCAGTTTTGATGATCTTCAACTCCCTATTGGCCTCAGCGCCTCCTTCCATGGAGCCATTGCTCCTGAGCTGGCTCTAGCTCAGAGGATTGTTGAACTGAAGCACAAAATTGACTATGAAAAGGCTCGGTTCAAGAAGCACATGGCCAGGCTCAGTGTGACAGATGTTCAAAACTTCAAGCAAATGATGCATGAGCTCAAGGAGGCGTTTCACAAGAAACGTGACGAAGCTAAAGGTTCACGAGAGTGCATGAAACTCCTTGCTGCCAAATGTGTTCAAGCTTACAATGAAGCCGAGAAGCGCAAGGCACTTGGGCGTCCTAGCATCGACCCCAAGATGGCTGCCAAGAAGAAGAAGCCTACTGCGGTCCCATCTGAAGCATCTAGGCAGGAAGAACCTCGCATTGTCTTCCCCGCCAGCATGACAGGCGTGAAGCCTAAGGTCCCCACAGTGGCTTTGGAACTCAAGAGAACAAGAATAGCCGAAGCCGAAGCCAGAAAGCGCAAGAACAAGAACACCACTGATGATGCGCCACCTACCAAGAAGAGTAAGACTAAGAAGAAAGATCAGGCTGCTCCCACAGAGCCCCTTGTCGTCGAGCCAATTTCAGTTGCTCGTCCTGAGTCAGAACACCAAGAGCGTCAGCTGATAGCTCACGAGCCTGCTACCACAGAGGCTCCTGAAGCTGAAGACATTCCAGCTGTTGACCCCACCTCGCAGCTGAAGACATTGGTCCCCAAGACAATGTAGAAGATGATGAAGTCCTTCCTCAGATCAAGAACAACATGGTATCATCGCCTGTTCTCGCGAACAACAAACTCATCAACATTGGTCGTCCTTTGATGCCAATTGCTCATGATGATTCATGGGCTAATCACCCTCAAGACTCCCCCTATCAAGAAGAATCACCACGTACTCCCCCCAACTCAAGTCACCACTCCGGTGCTTGATGATGAAGACTTTGTGGCCCAGACAACTCCATCTCCACAAGCGTCGCCAGTGTTTCACAGGCTTCACAAAGGACCAAGGCCACAGGTCACTCTTTCGAGTGTTCCAGAAGGAGAAGAGCACCAACACTCAGTATCACGCAAAGTGTTTCCTGAAGCCACTCCAACTGCGAACATCTCAGAGTCTGAAGCCAAAGCTGCTGAAGACATTCCGGCTGCATCATCCGATGAACAAGAAGAACCAAGTCATGAAGAAGAACGTGTTCCTACACCCCCGTCCAACCAAGAAGTTGTTCTCGAGGAGAACGTGTCCGACCCTCCAGCTACTCGAGTGGAGGTTGACAATACTGAGGCGGCCACAAACAACACTACTGAAGCCAATGACATTGTCATGGCTGAAGCTAATGTGGCACTTGAAGTTAATGTGGTGCCAGAAGTAAATGCACCTGAAGCCAATGTTGCACCTGAAGCAAATCTGCAGCCTGAAGTTAATGCCAATGTCACTGCTCCTGTACCGCCTCCAAGGCCACACACCATTGAGCAAGCATTTGATCATGGTCAGCTGGTTACTGTCAGATGGCGCATTCTGGTTCCTCCACCTGCTGCTGGTCCACAATTTGACTAGCATGTAGAGCACAGACCTCAGGTCCAGAAGCCTAAGCCAAGGCTGCCAAGGTTTCTAGGTACTGCAACTTCACCAGGATCTTTCAATGCAAATGGCTTCATTGCACACAACACCTTCTTTGATAGTGCCAAGAACCCCTACTCGAAGCCAAGAATTTCATCTGATCGGTTCTGGAGCTATCAACAGCGCAGTTACTATTCATGTGTTCTCTATGATCAAGGGCGCATCTTTCCCCATATGCATCTAGACTGTGAAGCTAATGTTGGACTGCCCTGCTCAGAAGAAGCCCTTGACTATTTCCGAGATGCTGGTCTTCTGCAATTTGTGACTGATAAAGAGCATTGGAATGAAGAACTTCTGCTACAATTCTATGCTACCCTCCACATTCGCGGCTACAACAGGGATCCGAAGACTTGGATCCTTGAGTGGATGACAGGCAATATACATCACAAAGCTAAAGCTCTTGATATCATTGAGCTCACTGGCCTGCCCACTCCAGGTGAACTTTTCGAGCCTGGTTGTCAGCTTCATCGCAATGCTTTGGAGAGCATCTTTCAGAAGCCAGAGCCCAACATGAGCCAAATGCTGAGCATGATGAAGCCACTGCCATGCGACGCTGAATATCCAAGAGAATTCTTTGTTGAAGACCTCGAGTATCTGCCCCGCACTATCTATCATATCATAAGGCGAACTCTACGGCCTATCAAGGGACATTCCTCTACAGCGAAGCTTGAAGGAATAATGAAGACATTGGTCTTCTATATCTTTAGTGGCATCAGTTTGAATGCTCAAGACTTCTTCATCAGGCAATTGGCTGCATCTGGCTCTGTTGGGGATATAACTACCGAGTGTAAACCGCCCTGAAGGGGCCGGGTTACCCTCATCCATGATCAGGGCCCACGAAGGAGGCCCAAAGCCCAGAGGCGGATTAGGGTCCATTCATGTAAACCGCCTTAGTCTTGTAACTTGCGCTGTAAGATAAGAGAGAAGAGACCGAGCCGGACACTTGTATGAGCCGGATCGACTTCAGAGACCGCCAGGCCAACCGTGTATATAAGGGGACGACCGACGGCGGTTAAGACAGATAATTCGAGGCTTAGGCGGCTATTGCTCCCTAGTCGCCAAATCACATCAATCCCATCACAACTAGACGTAGGCTTTACCTTCATCGAAGGGCCAACTAGTATAACTCCCATGTCTTTGTGTCCGCTTTAACCCTCTAAGTTAACCCGCTCGATGGCCCCGCGACTAAGTCCTTTCACGAGGACATCCGCCGTGACAATTCCACGACAGCTTGGCGCCACCGTGGGGCTATCGCACGATGGGTTGATGATCTTAGAGGGCAAGTTCAAGGACTCGAAGGTTATCTTGTGGGCCGGATGACTAAGAGTCGCCGCGCAAACTCTACATCGACGATGCGGATCGGGCCCCGAGGCGGCTCGATTGAGTACGGGTACCGGGTCCCTTTGGTGGCATCACGTGTTCATCGGCAAGATCGGCGAGCGAGGGCCTGGGCCGGACATCTGCGCCGACCTCGCCGAGACAGCTCGCGGGCGAAGAAGAGCCCTGCCCCGCTAAACCGGTTGTCAAGCGTGCTTTGTGGGAGTCGCCCACGGAGACTATCGAGGCGGATCAGATCCGCGGCGAAACCGTTGTCTACTCGGGCGACGAGTCATCCGCCGGAGAAACCGAAGTCTTTGTACCAGCTGCAAGATGGCCGATCGGGGCTGTTCGACGACGAGTATTCCGGACCTTTGATCTACCCAGCCGGGTTGGAATTTTCATGGCCGGTACACAATCGACGCTTCACTTCGATCATGGCGCCCATAAATCGCCGGTTCAGCAGCGGTGGTGGCAGCCGAAGGAGGCCCGTCGCCCGCCGCTCAGGTTTTATCGAGTTATTCGATGCATTGGCTGCGCCATGGCGGAGGCTAACCCGCGGATCAGGACCTGCACAACGCAGATTGCAAGGGTGAAGGAACAGATCGCTAAAGCTAAACGGATCCGCAGCCGCGGACGTAAGGATGGCGGCGAACGGGCCACTTTGGATGCACAGCTTATAGGCTCATCTTTGGATCGAGTGCATCACATGAAGTCATAAAAGGAAGTACAGATCCCGCTTGCCTTCGGTTTTCGAGGAAGAGAGCTCTTCAATACCCTGTGGGCAGGGACCAGTAATCCGCCACCGTGGTAAACCGCCGAAGCACTGGGACGGCCGCGCCGTTCAGCCCGTGTAATAGATCTGCCTCGCCACAACCGGGCGCGCCCGATCTGCGCGCACACCTCCGGTCACTACTCCAACCCGATGGATAACATTATCGCGGCTGCGGCACGATTGAGGCGATTCCGATCGAGGGCGATTCACACAGCGGTAGAAACTCGCCGCTTCAAGGAGCTCCTCAGACGGCCCCGCTCGGCAGAAGCGATTCATACAGCCGGATCGGATCCACTCCACCCCCGCCTAAGCCGGAGTTATAGCCGGGCGCGCAGATGAACCGCCAGACAAGCAACGCGCAGCACGGTCCGCCTCAAGGCAACAACCCGCCGGTGGCTTCAAGACGCCAAGTGGTGGTAGACCGGACCAGGCACGAGGGAGGCCGAGTTAACAGCACAACATGAGGACCATCAGCTCGCGCGGTTCGTCCGACCGCCTTCGAACCGGGGTCACATCTGGCTCATTGGGGTGCCTTGCCTCGCCCCCGCTTTACGCAATGTGCGCTTGCCCAAGGATTTCAAAGGGCCACAAAGGTGCCCAATTATACCGCCGATTTGGCTCGAAGCGTGATAGAAAGCTATGAGATGGCCATGGAGATGCTAGATGTGGACGAAGTTGCGTGCGAAGTATTTCACCATGATGTTGGAAGGTACGCCCGCATTTGGTTGAAAAATTTGCCGCCTAACTCGGCCGGTTCGTGGACCCGATACGGACCCGTTCATTCAAAATTTCAAAGACACTGTAAGCAGCCTATGTCTGTGGTGGATTTGGCGGCTTGTGTCCAGGCATAGGGAGAATCCACAACACATTGGGTGCGCCAAGCGTTTGGAGGTTTTACATTCATCATACGGATCAACCCTGATTCGCTATCTTAACCCTAGAAGCCAACCGCCGTTCGAACTGCTGAAGTTGAAGCTGGGTCGCATGAAGCGTTTTGCAATGACATGGGCACGCCATGGGCATTTTGGTAAAGTATGCTGATTCTGATAGTACCAAGGATCCCGAGTCCGAGGATGACGAAGTAGGGAAGGGAAAGCGAATAGCAACTCAGAGGCCAGCAAGATCATTCGGCAGCAATGGGGAAACAAGTGTAAGGCTAACGGTAACATGGGCTTCAGAGCTAACACCAATGCGCAGGACAAGGGTCGTGGCGCAAAGGTAAGCAATCAAACCGGGCGGTGCACAAGGTCACAATCCGGATCGCTTGAATTACTCGTTGAATCAACCTTGTCCGAAGCATGGGACGAAGGAGGCACCGCAAACCACCTGGAAGGATTGTTATATTATGCAGGAGTTCAAAAATTCTAATGCTTTCCGGTATGATCAAGGGCCGGCGGCGTTCAGTGGTCCGCCCGGTTACGGTGGAGGAAATTCGCCTGTGGTTCGTGGTAATCCGGGCGGCAAGGCAATCGTAACAATCGTAACAATCGTAACAATCGAACCAAGGGGTTACAATCAACAACAGCAGCAGATCGGGTTACCAAAGTAATCCAAAGCAGTTGAACGGTGGATGCAGTACCATGTCTTTACCACCAGCTTGGACAGACGAGACCGAAAACTTCATAAGCGGGCGGTCGTTGTTGAACCGCCGTATCGCATTACCTGCGCTGGTCGAGCAGCCTATTGTATGGAGCAGAGAGGATCATCCTCCCCGGTTTACAATCCGGTCAGCTAGCCCTAGTGGTGGCACCTCGTGGGAGGATACAAGTTTACCAAAGTACTCATGGATGGAGGGAGCAGCATCAACATCCCGTACTATGAGACCTTCCGACGTATGGGGTTGACGGATAAGCATCTCAGCCGTCCAGTACAGTGTTTCACGGCGTGGTGCCCGCAAGTCAGCATACCCGGTCGGTAAGATAGCTCTGGAGGTAGCCTTTGGAGATGAACATGACTCCAGATCGGAAACGTTGACGTTTGAGGTGGTGAAAATCCAAAGCCCTTACCACGCCCTGTTTGAGCGGCCGGCTTATGCTAAGTTTATGGCACGGCCTTGTTATGTTTATTTGCAGCTGAAAATGCCGGGTCACAAAGGGACGATAACGGTTCACGGGAGCCGCCGGATTGCGTTGGAATGCGAGGAAGGTGATGCGGCTTATGCAGAGTCGGTTTGTGCCACTAAAGAGTTAAAGTACTATAAAGACAATGTTGATCCGGCAGATATGACCCCGTTGAAGAAGCCAACTATAGAGCACGATCCAAATTTGAAGTTTAAGTCGGCGGCTGAGACTAAACTTGTTGATTTTGTGCCCGGCGATTCGTCCAAGTAGTTCACCATCGCTAACTTGATCCTAAATAGGAAAGCGCTACCATCGAAGTTCATCCGTGAGAATCGGAGATTTTCGCATGGAAACCTTCGACATGCCTGTGTACCGAGGGAACTCGCTGAGCACACTCTTAATATTGATCCCAAGTACAGACCGGTAAAGCAGTTTCTTCACGGTTTAACGAGGAAAGGCGCAAGGCCATTGAGAGGAGGTTGCCGTGCTCTTAGCGGCAGGGTTTATTGTTGAAGTTTTCCATCCGAGTGGCTTGCTAATCCGTGTTGGTCCTTAAGAAGAATGGCACTTGGCGATGTGCGTGGATTATACAGATCTTAACAAGGCTTGTCCAGCAGATCCTTTCGCCCTTCCCCGTATTGATCTGATTATTGATGCTACGACGGGTTGTGAGCGTTTGAGTTTTTTGGATGCATATTCCGGATATCATCAGATTAAGATGGCGGTTAGGACCAGGAGAAGACGCCGCTTATCACCCCTTTGGAGCCTTCGCTACGTATCTATGCCTTTTGGGCTCAAAGCGCCCAAGCAACTTATCAACGCTATGCATGAATTGCTTGCATGAACAGATCGGCCGAATGTGCATGCTTATGTGCATGATATTGTGGTTAAGTCAAGGAAGAAGGAAACACTGATTCAGGATTTGAGAGACCTTTGACAACTTGCGGGTGTACAAGATGATGCTTAACCCGACCAAGTGTGTTTTTGGTGTTCCGCGAGCAAGTTATTGGGTTTTTGTGTCCAAGAGGGGATTGAAGCTAATCCGGAGAAGATTACAGCTATCACCTCCCTGGCTAAGCCAAAGTGTATCAATGATGTCCAACGTTTGGCAGGTCGGATTGCTGCGCTAAGCCGGTTTATCAGCCGCCTAGGAGAGAAGGCCATTCCTTTGTACCAGATGCTGAAGAAAACGGATCAGTTCGTCTGGAGTTCAGCCGCTGATGAGGCATTGGAGGACTTAAAGCGGCAGTTGGCCAACCCGCCTGTTCTCGCTGCTCCCATTGACAAGGAGCCGCTCCTGTTATATGTTGCTGCTAATGACAGGGCGGTCAGCGTAGCCATTGTGGTGGAACGAAGGAGGCGGGAAGGAGTATCCGTTCAATGGCCGTTTATTACATTAGCGAGGTCCTCATTGAGTCTAAACAAAGATATCCGCATTGGCGTAAGCTGGTATATGGAGTTTTTATGGCGTCGGAAGTGAAGCAATATTTTCAAGGGCACCCCATCACGGTGGTCGATTCTGCTCCTTTGGGAGATATCATACGTAACCGGAAGCGACCGCCGGATTGCTAAGTGGGCTATAGAACTTGGGCCACACGGTTTAAGGTATGTGCCTTGACGGCAAGAAAGTCTCGTGCACTTGTGGATTTCATTAACGATTGGACAAAGTTGCAAGCTACCAAGAAAGGCCGGATCATACCTATTGGACCATCCACTTTGATGGGTCCAGCAATTGAGGGCTCGGGGCTGGAGTCGATTAACTTCCCCACGAGGTGACAAGTTTTGTTACGTTCTTGCTTAATGTTCCCTGTACTAACAATGCAGCTGAGTATGAGGCTTTGCTCCATGGTCTCCGGATGGCTAAGAAGATGAATCTAAGCCGGGTTAAGTGTTTTGGTGACTCGGACTTGGTGGCCCAAAGAAGTATCGTGTACTTGGGATTCCAAAGATCCACTCATGGTTGCGCATCGTCGGGAGGTGGATATTGTTGCAGGATATTTTAAAGGATATCGTGGACCATGTGGATCGTCGGAAGAACGGTTACGGATGCTCTAAGCCGGCTGGGCTCTCAACGTAAACCGTCCCGCCTAATGTCTTCCTTGATGTAATCGCATAATCCGCCGCTTAAGCTTCCGATGAAGTTGATTTGGCTATTCCTGATCCGGAGGCTCAGTTGGTGGCGGCCTTGCACGTCATTCCGGATTGGACGCCCTTATTTGGCATACATGAACCGGGCGAAGTTACTGAAGATGAGACGCTGGTCCGGCAGATAGTTCGCGGTCAAGTCTATGACCATATATAAGGGCGAAGTTGCATCGTTGCAGCGTGTCGTATGCGTTCAGCGTTGTGTGTCCTCGACGAGGGCCGTGAGATATTGCGTGAGATCCATGAAGGGGACTGTGGTCACCACACCGTTCAAAGTCCTTGGTGGCCAAAGCGCCCGCCACGGTTTCTATTGGTTGATCGCCCATGCCGATGCGGAAGATCTGGTCGACGATGTGATGGTTGCCAAAAGTTTTCCAGACGCAGCTCATGTACCGCCCAAGAATTGAGGATGATTCCAATTACTTGGCCGCTTATGCATTTGGGGTTGGATATGGTTGGACCTTTCAAAAGGTCCAAGGACAAGAAGACCCACCTGCTGGTGGCGGTTGATAAATTTACAAAGTGGGTAGAGGCAGAGCTCGTTAGCAAGTGTGATGCGCCACGGCGGTTCAGTTCATCAAAAGGTGATTTTCGGTTTGGGTTTCACACAAGATCATCACGGACAATGGCACTAATTTGTCCAAAGGAGCCATGAAGGAGTTTTGTGAACAAGAGCACATCCGCTTGATGTTTCTTCATGGCCCACCCGCAGTCCAATGGTCAAGCGGAACGTGCTAATCAGAGATCTTGAGAGGTATTAAACCCCGCTTATGGTCCCTTTAGAGAGGACGCGGGTTGTTGGGTAGAAGAGCTACCATCCGTGATATGGAGTATCAATACTACCCCTAACAGATCCACCGGATACACACCGCTCTTTATAGTCTATGGAGCGAGGCGGTCCTTCCCGCGATATCCATCATGACTCGCCGCGTGGCAGCCTATGTTGAGGCCGATAGCGAGGCAGCACGGCAGGACGCTTTGGATCGTTGGATGAAAAGCGAGATATGGCGGCTGCTCGCTCGGCGATTTACCAGCAGGATCTTCGTCGGTATCACGGTCGGCGAAGTTAGAACAAGAACCTTTCAGAAGGAGACTTGGTGCTTGGCTCATTCAAGACCGAACAGATATGCACAAGCTATCCCCACCTTGGGAAGGGCCCTTTGTGGTCAGCAAGAATCTGCACAATGGGTCATACTATCTGATTGATGTTCGAGAGCGAAAAGACTCACGCACGCCGAAGAGGAGACCAACAGCCGTGGAACATAGCTCATCTTCGCCTTATTATACCCGAGCCATCGGCTCCACTTATGTACATATTAAGACAATGTATATATTATGAATAGCAATAAACCGGATCCTCGCTAAAGCGGGTATCCGCTCGTAAAAGTCAGGTTTGGGTACATGGAGATGTTGTGTAAAGTGACCTCCGGTTTAACCCTTGGTCTTGCTTTTCAAGTTTTTGTCACTTGGGGCTTGGTCGTGTCCAACCAACGCAACACCTTTTGATGGGCGAAAGCCACCAGATCACTTGGGGACATGGTCACGCCTGAACCATCACGCCTCTTGGTCGGCCTAAGGCCATAGAATCACTTGGGGCTTGGTCGAACCCGACCATTGCCATGCCACTTGATCGGCATAATGCCACGATTTCGCTTGGGGCCTGGCTGACTTGAACCATCGCTACACCTTATGGGGAGCTTGGTCCTGTCCGACCATGGTAACACCATCTGATCAGGCTCAGTAAAGCCTCTTCTTGCAAACGGTTTTATCATTGCCTTTGCTTCCCTGTGGTTTTCATACCCGTTATTTGATTTTTGTTTGCCTTCTTAAACCGACAACCTTCTTAAACCAGATTCAAGTTGTCTGTTAACGGAAGTCGGTCCATTTTTAATCCGGCGATTTTGTTCTGGTTTGATTTTTTCTGTTACCTTCCCATTATGGAGTAACAGGGGGCTTGTCATGCCCGACACGGTTTACACGGTAAACCGGCATTCTAAGCACAGCAGTTGTTTTCTCCTTTGACGGTAATGGTTTATACAACCTCCACCTCAAGATTGGCTAGGCCAACTGCATGCCCGACGCTGGCAGGTATTTTTGTATCATAACATTTGGTCATATACCTTAATATTTTCTTATATAAATATAGAAGCATCACAAGCCGGCTGGCGACACAAACCGCCCTGGCGGTTAAAAGAATTTGTGATTGCAGGCGAACTAAGTTGACGGTTCATCAATCCAAAGTATCAGTACCACCATGCAAAGGATACAGACTGAGGTCATAAAGGCATTGTTCAAAACAAAGTGCTAACTATCATATTACAAAGCCTTCCAAGGCCCGGTGTTTCACATGGCGTTATGGCTAGCAGTTTCGGAGGCCTCACCCGGCTTGACGGATTACGCTTCTTCGCCAGGTTGACGTGAGGAAGAGGGGGCTCCTGGCATCGGTTCAACTTCTTCCTCTTCATCACCCAAAGCCCAGAAGTCATTGGTAGACCAGTCAATCCGGGTTAAGGCCCGAAGACAGCCTCTTCACTTATAAGCTCAGCCGATCAACGCCGAGGGCATAAGTGTGCTTACGGATTGGAGGAACAAGGCTCAGACTTCAGGAATGACAAACTCCACCCGCTTGTTGTTTGCGCTATAAAAGAGCGGTGAACCGCCAGTTGGCTTTCGCTGCCGCTGACTCCGCCAAAGGACGATCTCCTTTGTTATTCATTTCAGGCGCCATTATCAAAGGCTTCACCGCTCTCTTGAGCGCTGGGAAACCCTTGGCTATGTCACCGGATCAAGATCCGCTATCCACGCCTTTGGCGCGAGTTAGAGCCGAGAGGGTGCCAGCCGGGCCACGGATCGCTTCAACTCTTCAAGCTGCCTCGAACCATGGACAGCCGGTCCAAAGGCATCTTTGATCAGGGACGGAGCCGTGTTGTCGTATGATGTGGCACATATGACTCGGCTGGGCGCCGTATACAGCTGCTCAATCAGCGATAAGCGGCCTTGAGCTTCTTCCGCACATCGAGCCCTGATGAGCAATACGCTTGCTCGCACGGTTTCGTATAGCTCAGGTTAAACCGGCGGAAATATCAAAATAGAGATAATGGGTGCAAGTTTTCTTACCAAAGATGGCAGAGGTCATGGCATGCACTTGGCGCTTTAGTCCCGTAAGCTCTTCATCACCGGTTTAAGAGCTGCTTCAGCATCTTCGCCTGCTTTTTCAAACCGCCTTCGGTGTCCCAGCTTGGCCTGCTCGGATTTATACCACTCCATCAGCTGTTCTATAGTGGCCAAGGCCGTTTTCAATTCGCCCTTGGCCTTGGTGGTTTCGCTGTTGCGTTTCGCATTGGCTCAAGGTCCTTGAGTTGCACGGTTTGGTGGTATATTTCATTCGATAACAAAGGAGCACGTTAGTTGTTTCATTATAAAGTCCCAAGCTCAATACAAATATTCAACTTGGCACTTGGGGGCTAATGGCTAGTTGATCTCAGTTTGCTATGGGGAGACACAAATTAAGTCCCGGTTTAACTATGTTAAGTTGAACCGACCCTTGGGGGCTACTATACAGCCAAAAGTACAAGAAAGACATAACTCCTTTACCTCATAGCGGTCTTTCATACGGTTTACCAGACCAGCTTCAAAGTCACGACTTGTGTAGAGCCGGTTCAGAAACCCGGAGTGAAGTTCTCGGGCAGAGAAGTTGTCATAAGCTGACAGATCAGTTTTCCCCTTATCTTTACTCATAGTGGCAGAATCTTCCTTGGCGCTGTGTTTTGCTAAAGCGACCGGTTGGCTAGGAGTGGTGTAGCCAGTGCCCGTCACAATAACATCATCATTTTTGACCGGGCTGGCCGGATTGGCGGTCTTCTTTGGGCTTGGTGCCTTCATGCTCTGGCTCGGCGGTTCAACAGTTACGACCCGCTCTGTGGCCGGACTCGGTGGAGCAGGATGCGAGGTTTCCACTTGGGCCTCCGGTTCAGTTTCTGGCGGATCAGCAATGTCGTCTCGGTACAACTCGCCAGAGCTATTCTTAGCGACTTCAGGATTTTCGCCCTGCTGCTTTGGGGTCTTCTCCGGATCAACATCTGCAGTAGGCTCAAGAGTTTTTTCTTTTTTACTCAAGCGAGCCTTGGTGCTGCAGTGTTCAGAATTAGAGTAAGATAAATTGACCCACGCAAATAAAAACCGAATTGGCGGGACAGAAGTATGATACTTACCCTGCAGCAACTTTAAGCGGAGGCAGTTGCGTGGTTGATGAACCGCCAGAGGAGTTGGAAGAGGCCTGATAATTCAGGTCAGATGGATTGAGAGGACATCGGAGGAAACCCTTTAAGGGATAACATTTTTCAGGAGAACAAGTCACCTCTGGACGAGGCTTCCGGGTTGGTGTGTCTGGTAACCCGGACGAGGTAATCTGTTGGCCGCTGTGTCGGGTCGTACGGCGCTCTTCAGTCTGCTGTGTCTTCAAAGAAAGGTTTGGATTCAGATGAGTATAGGAATGAGATTTTTTTCACTTTCCGAACTGCGCGGCGAATTTTTTTAACCGGCACGAGGTCGGATTCGGAAGAAAGTAGCATTACCTCAACATGGTCAGCATGACTGGCTTCAGCGTCATCCTGTGAGTTTCAATTGTCAGTAAAAAGCAACAAGTTACAAGCAAGAAGAAACATAAAGAGAAGAGCCGGTTTACGGCGACTCCCTCGAGGGTATCAAGCTTTACCTCAGCTTCTGAATCTTCGTCTTCCGGCGGATCAGAAGACTCGGCGGTTTTCTTCTTGCCAGCCTTTTTGGTAGCCTTGACTTTACACGGAGCCCGGGCGGTTTGGTCCGCTTCGGAAGGAGCTGTTAGCCGCGAGGTAACAAGGATTAATGAATATCAACAAAGTATTAAAGGTCCTAAAAGCGGTGAGCAGAGCTTTATCGCAGCGGTTTGTTGGCAACACGAATGGAGCCAACCCGTTAGGCTGCGACGGAGATCGGTTCATCAAGCATCCTCTTTACAGTCTCGTGACCTCAAGTTCAGTTATTGGTAACTCGTGACGCCTTTGAGGGTCTTTGAGGCTGCCAAGATATTCGCAGCATCAATCCGGGCGGCGGCTTAATGGCAAGATGCCCCAAGAAACCCAAGATCGCACAAGGTCCACACCAGTTAGTCCATTGGCCATTAGAGCCGGAGTTTAATGATTTGAGGCGCAAAATTATTCCGCCCTCCGGCGGTCAAGCGTAAAGGCAGCGGATGATGGTTGCTAAGCGGTGAGGACGGTAACCCGCAGAGGATTCTCGTTGTCGAGCAGTATTCCGCAGAGAACCAGGTTTGGTTCCAATCTTCGGATGGCTATGGTGTTTGGCGTGAGGAAATCCACTTCCTTCCTTTTTGGATTGAAACGCCGCCCAGCTCCGCAGTTAGGGCCATCCGAAAATTCTGCACGGCGGTTCAAGTGAAAGAAATCCTCGAACAGCTCCACGATGGTTCTTCTAGAAGGTAGACTTCACGTAACACTTGAAAATTGCATATGTTTGACACGGAGTTTGGACCAATATCCCGTGGATCGAGTTGAAAACTGGCAAGGACATCCCGAAGAATTTTGATCCGGTGGGAAGAATCCCGGTCTAAGTGCTGCACAAACACAATTACTTCTCCTTCTTGCGGATTGGGAGGGCATTCGCATCCGGAACCTCCAAAGAGAGGACATTTTAGCAGATAAAGCGCCGGTGGTGACGTATCCGCTGAGTTGCGCCTCGGTGGCCTTAGACCGGACCCAATTGCAAGCTGAGAATTGAGGGGCCATTCCGGAAGACTAAACTGCGAAAGGGAAAAAACGGTTCACCGTTAAACGGTTCAGGCACATTATACAATGTTAAACCGGCGATTCGGCAGCCAGCTTCCGTTTCCGGTTTAACTGAGGACTAATGGAGTGACGGGTTAGCTATCAAAAAGTTAAACCGCCAAAAGAGACAGACCTGAAAAATTTACTAAGTATGGACAGAAACAGATTTCACATGCGAATGGAAGTAATTTAGATCTACCGAAGGTTCAGTGAGGAAAATTTCTGCGACCTATGCAAGCCTCATAGAGGGCAGGAAGGGTCGTGCGTCCTAAACAAGAAGATCTGAACTAAATGAAAGATGAACAAAGAGTAAAACTGATGGCGGAGCGGTCTCCGCACAGGATGTGTACTACCGCCGAATCATACGACCATGGAAGGGCAGGTATGAGGACACTACGATGAACACCCATGAATTACAAGAGGAACAGGGACCTTCAGATGTGGATCTAGGGCTCGAAGAGGAGCCTTACCTGATGCGCCGAGCGGCGGAGGAGCGCTAAAGAGCTTCTGGTCCAGTCAGGTTGATGCAGCGGCCTAGCGCTGACGCGGCGGACGAAGGTTGGCGGCGACGGCGGAGCTTCAGGGCTGGAGCGTCGCGAGGAAGGAGAAGAGCGGAAGAAGAAGAGAAAGGGGCCTGCCGGTCTATTTATAAGGAACCGGGGCAATCAACAAGCACGAGAATCGAGGAGTCAAAAGCGGCGGACGGCGCAGCGGTCGCCTCGATTTCCGGGATACCATTAAATGAAAGGGAATCTTACTGTTGGGATTTCTTTATTAAAGATGACGTCAAGACGCCCTGTTACGGTGGTCGGAGGATGACGTCACGGCGGTTCAAGCAGATGGCAGTTTACGGAATATGAAGGGAGATTCAGAGTTTCGAAGATGTTGAAGATTAACATGAACCGTTCAAGTCAACTGGGGCCTAATGTTGGGGATATAACTATCGAGTGTAAACCGCCAGAAGGGCCGGTTACCCTTGTCCATGATCAGGGCCACGAAGGAGGCCCAAAGCCCAGAGGCGGATTAGGGTCCATTCATGTAAACCGCCTTAGTCTTGTAACTTGAGCTGTAAGATAAGAGAGAAGAGACCGAGCGGACACTTGTATGAGCCGGATCGACTCAGAGACCGCCAAGGCCAACCCGTATATAAGGGGACGACCCGCGGCGGGTTAAGGATGAATAATTCGAGGCTTAGGCGGCTATTGCTCCCTAGTCGCCAAATCACATCAATCCCATCACAACTAGACGTAGGCTTTACCTTCATCGAAGGGGCCGAACTAGTATAACTCCCATGTCTTTGTGTCCGCTTTAACCCCTCTAAGTTAACCCGTTCGATGGCCCTGCGACTAAGTCCTTTCACGAGGACATCTGCCATGACAATTCCACGACAGGCTCTGATCTTTTTGGACAGAAATTCTATGCTCCATGGGTCATGCGCCTTATCAAGCTTCACTCTACAGTCAACTATCAGCCTTCTGTGCGCAACCATCTGATTTTCTTGCCAGAGGTTGATATGTCTGTCAAAGCCATCTACCCAGAGCCTGCCAAGGAGCCTATTTATCTTCACAATGCTGATCACCAAAGCTTCACACAGCCCATTGAAGGAGTTTGGCTGCCACTCGTGTTTATCCTCTGGCTGGCAATACACGTGCACCTCATCGTGCCCATACTGAAGCCACTGAAAGCACAATTGCTCAGAGGCCTCGGAAGCGTTCTCGTGTTCTCAACGACCGAGAGCTTCTCGTCGCCCTGCATCAAAAACAGGATAAGCATCACAACTGGCTGAAGCGTCAGATGCAAAGCCTCTTGGTGGATGTCAATCGTATTCGCAATCTGGCCACCGAGAATGCATTTGTCACTCATGAAACCTGTCGGAGGTCGTGAAGAGTTTGACATTGCTCAGTGCTGAAGCTGATCTTCAAGACGATGGCTTCACCGAAAGATTCAAGTTTGATTCCACTCCTCCCAGGAATGCTGTCTTGCATCAGACTCCCTCACTTGAAGACTCTGACTATTCTTCCTCAGCTGCAACTGTTGATGCCAGAGTCATTGATGACCAAGATGATGCTACTTCCCCACCTCCAACTTCAAGCGCCAGACGAGATCGCACTAAGTT